>JAOWBF010000037.1:11560388-11571671 GCA_028566175.1 Vinca major
GTATTTTTGTCTTTTTGATCTGTCGGAGACACAGAAGAAATTGTCAACGGGGGAAGTGAGTGAGGAGTAACGACGAATGATATCCATATAAAGAGTAAGGGAGAGGTGGGGTCAGGTTCGGGTGGGGCCATTGAATTGAATTTAATAAATATTAGAAAGTGGAAAATTTGTTTTGTAGAGTAGATAGAAAGGTAGTTGGGAAGCTGGCAAATAGGAAATTCGGTGAACTATTTTTATTTTGTATATGTAGAGTAAATTTTAAATTGTCAATTATGAAATTTGATATCTCTTTGTACAAAAAATAGATATTATGTGTTTTGCGCGTGTTAACGAACACATATCTGACACTAAAGTTAGATTGAACAATGAAGAACTTTTATTTCTTTTGGAATTTTTTGTGTATAGACATGATCGATGTCTCCATATATTAATATTGTGATTTAAAATTCATCGGTAAAAGGAAAGAGACAAATTTTCTTATTTATTAATTATATATCTTCTTATTATGTAATTATGTGAAAAAATTTGAATCAGAAAGTATATACTAAATTCGGTCCATGAGAAAATGATTATTGTATTTACGTATGTATTTGTTTTTTTGGTGGATGCAGTTGGGGACTTTGTGCCCAACATTAACAAGGGGAGGACTAAAATTCACATTTAATGATGACAGATTGAAGCCAGCAAACAAACACTTGACAACATCTCTCAAACTCCAATATTTAAAATGTACTTCCTTCACGCGTTCTAAATTATTTGTCCACATTTTATTTTTATTTTGTTCCAAATTAATTAATTATTTTCTAAATAAATAGTTCATTAATGATTATTTTTTTAATACAACTCCTTACATTCAATGTTGGAGAGAGAATACTTGGCAAAAAAAAAAAATTAGAGAGAGAATAATAGATAAAAAATAAGATACAGTAAAATTAAATTGTGAGTAACATTACATAGAGCCGGTCATATTTGATATTTTACATTATTCTATTATAAAATTTAATAAAATTTTAATTCTCATATAAGATATATAGTGCATAGATAATTTGAGAAAGAGTGAGTAATTGCGTGTAATTAAATACTAGTAATTTCAAGACGCATTTCTTCTTTTAGTTTTACCAAATATGCACACGAAAAGAAAGTTGTTGATATTACTTGAATGATTGAAATCTTGAAATGAGAATAATTTTATACTAACACCCACTTTGATAATAATAATTGCTTTGATTATATAGCATGGAACTTCGTGAATTACAAATCATAGAGAAGTTAGGCATATATGGAAAAGCAGAAACGTGTACTCTAAAACAACTTAACTGACAAATTTATGAGCGTAGTATTTTGATAGTCATGTTTTAAGAGTGAAAATTCAATTACTGTCAAATTCATTTGTCATTTCCTTCTGAATTATTAGTATACATACAATATTAAATGAGCTCAATTAAAATATATTCCGTGGTTCCCTTCACCTCTCAAGATTGTGACTCAATTTTTTTTTTTTTTTTTTTTTGAAAAGCAGGTAGATAGTCAGAAACGTGTGATATTTAATAACCTACCTATCTTCAAACATCAAACATCAAACTCAAAACAAGAACATGCAATGCATATGAAAGATCGAGATACGTCTATTTATTTTTTTTTATCTATCTATCTATTTGGATTCTTCTGGAGTTTTGTTTTGACTTTTTCTACATTCATCCAATCTTCTGGAGTAGCATAGCATCACGGCTCTAGTGTGGAATGGAAATTTGTTCTGCATGTGCGAAACGTATTCTCAACCGTTAGATTAAATATTTTACGGTTGAAATTGATTTAAAAAAACACATATTTTCTGAACACTTGTTGTTTTCTTGCAAAGAAAATCTGTTTTTCACGTAAAAACGTTTTGTATGTATGAAAAAACCCTGTTCCGCATAGGAATCGGACTGCTGGAGTAGGGAGTATTTATTTATTTATGCTATAAATTTCCAAAGGAGAAGGACAAGTCAACAACCTCCAAATTAAAACTCACCTTTCTTTCACCAGGGGGGCAGGATATACATGGCTAGCTGGACAAACACCCAACTTGCAATTGTAATAACTCAACCTTCCCCCACAACTATAATCTGTCGGCTCTAAGCTTAATTTCATTCATTTCTGCCAGCCAGGGAACCTAAAGGCAGGCAGGCAGGCCTGCCTCTATGCCGAAGCCTATCCAATTACAGTATTAAGACTCGCTTTTCTAAACATATATTAAACACAGTCTCAACTGTTAATCCTTTGTACAACGATTTTTCTAGTAGACATAGCAATTCATCTATTTAAAAGTTTATTTTTCCAATCGAGTTATTCGGTAATACATGCCGGAGAAAGTAGTCCTCGACACCCTAACATTTTGGCGACATAGGCTGGTAGTTGAAAATAACTATACAAGCACAATGCCCACCAAAAGACTAGACATTCTCACTAGGGTTTGCTGGTCTGAAATCTTCCCCATTCACCATAAATTGGTAGCTCCAGCAGTAATCAACATCTACCAGCCAGCCTTCATTTCAGAATGAATTCAAACACAGCTGTCAACAAGTATGCAACAAACATCATTGCATACATACAAACATGAATATACACATTCAAACCAACTAATACAAACTCAATAGTAACAATTTCTTTAAGCCACTCTAAACATCCCACATAATAATATTCATCTTTTAAATAAACTTTTGTTTGGTTAATAGATGTTCGTCGTCCAATATCAGTCTCTTTATAGCAAAAAAAACTAATATCTTAAAAATCTTATTACAATTTGAAGCACAACAATAATTACTTCACTCCCAATCTCCACCATCAGCAAAACAACCTTCGGATTGAACAGGTGAAGCCTCTTTGACTTCCCATGTACTGACCTCATTCCAGACATTCATCAGGTCGACTGCTGCATCCCATGTAAATTCAAAAACTTTCATAAAAACCCAGCCAATTTGTAATGTGGGTCTCCTTTGTTTAAACAAAACATCAAAATTGACCCCCGGGTGTTGCCCACGTACAAGTCTGGAAGTACAAAATGGTCTGGTCTATCCCTGAGATGTAATGGCCAAATCACTTGCGTTAGTCAGTCCCTTCACTTTCTTATATGCCACGTCTCTTGATTTTCGTGACTTCCGTTTCTTCACGGAAGACTTCTCTTTCAGCTCATCATACTCTTGTTCTCCCTCATGAGGAGCAGCAGCTTCTGGTAACTGCTGCTCTAAACCATCGGAGAGTTTTGTATCCTTTTCCAACTCTGTCTGTTTCGTTTCTGGTTCAGCTTCCGGTAACTGCTCCTCTAAACTATTGGAGAATTCTCCATCCTTTTCCAACTCTGTCTGATCCGTTTCTGGTTCAACAACAGACATTCCAGTCAATGTGTAGTCCAGGAGGAAAGTGCTCCTTTCTAACCTGTCTATCCTACTGAAATGCCTTTGAGAATATGGGATAAGTCCTTCTAGTAGTTCTCCAATGCCTCTTATCTGAAACAATACCATAAGAACCGGATGATATGTTAATTCCAATTTCAAAATATTGAAAAATCTATAATTCAAGCTCGAGAAAACATGGCATAGTTACCTCAAGAAGCTCTGTTGGCGGAAGGATGCTGAAAATCCGTAAGAGCACAAATTGAGCAACATGACACAGCTTTGGCTTTGTGTTCCAATCACGAACATATTCCAAAAGTAGACGAACTTCTTCCTTGCCAAGAGCATGGAGAGCTTTCTCGATATGACCATCTGCATCTCTCTTCCTGCAGATGATTAATTTCTCAGGAAAAAAAAAATATGAAAAAGCGTACAAACAATACCAAATAGAGAAGGCAAGAGAAAGATGAAAACCACCTGCAGATCTCCCCAAATAACTCGAAAAGTTTATGAGGTCTCCTAAGCTCAAATGCAAGTTGGACCGCTTTAATGTAGTCAGCATCAAGTACCGCATTCTCCAGTTCTTGCCCTCTCAAAACGCCTTCCTCCTGCAACAAGAATGTTGAACAATTAAGAGACCATTATGCATAACCACACACAGTTATGACATTCCTATTGTCTTTCACTGTGCGAGGATCCAAAATTTTGAACCAATTCCTCTTTGGTTCACTCCTCATATGTATAAGCATAAGCTAGCAGCTCTTTTTAACCAATGATCTTTCTGTTTTTCTTTATTTGTATAGAATATTTATTTTCTATTCAGAATATCTTGTTCTAGTACTACTAAATAGGAATTATCAACAGGTTAAAGTAAAACTTTTATTCTGTTTCAAAGCCTTGTGATCACAGTGAGATTATGGTTCCTCATGCTTCTGTTCATGTTGTTTTACGATGATCTTCATTTTCAATCTGTTAGAAAAGTAAGGAAAAGAAAAAATGACAGGAAAGGGAAGAAAGAGAAATTATCTAAAACAGAAGAAGTAAATGAATTCATAGTTTATTGGACTATATCCACCCAATTATTTACTTGGTGGTGTGAATTCAAGAGAGTTTGAATAGGAGGTTTGAAAAGGTTTATTAGATTACTTATCCAGTTAAATATATTTATATATTTACTAAATGAGGGTAAATGAACAGGATCAATTTTATTGGCCAAAAATCTAAACCATCCCAGTTTTCAATATATAGTCCATTTTGCCACCAAGGCAAGCAAGTGCTCAAAAGAAAGTACCAGCATGAGATTGTGCCTTACCTCTTTACGAAATGCTTCCTCCTTATCCACAGCCGTAGAGTCATGCCACAAATTAATGACAGCATCACTGCCTCCTGTCGCAAGCATTTCAGTCTTCTTTCCAACAGCCAAGGCCCATATCTGCAGTCCAAAGTCGGTGAGGTAAAGGAGCTTGGAATAGCTTGAAAAAGTAGACAGGAACAATAAATTCTCTAACATGTCCATCAATAGACTACGAGAAGAAAAGTAAAATCCGTCCCAACCCAATCAGAATGACCAACAGTGGGATATAAATGTTCCCAAATCAGCATACAAGAGAACTCCGGAAAACAGTGCAAATGTGCTTTTACAATAATAAAATCTGAAAGATGCAGATCAAGACAGCACCTTGTCATCGTGTTGATCATAAGTTGCAATACATTCATTTGTCTTAACAGTCCACAGCTTCAACAGACCATCAGCACCTAGATAATTATGTATTTGTACGGAAGATATCAGTGAAAAGAACATGATAATGTGCCAAAAGGTATCTCAAATTTCTACAATGAGTTAAGAAGGCAAGGTTACCGCAAGAAACAAACTGAGTTCCGCGGGTGATAAATGATGCCCTAATTACACTTGAGGTATGTCCTTCAAATGTTTTCAAACATGAGCCATCTGATATAGACCATATCTTTATGGTTTTATCTCCAGAAGCTGTTATAACACACTGATCAACTGGAGAGAACTCCACAGACCAAATCCCCCTTTTATGTCCTTTCAGTACCACTACAGACGCTAGATCTGGAAGTTTCCAAATGCACGCAGTACGATCCTGGTCAAATTGATTGAGTGAGGATGGGACAGACGTGAAAACGTGATTAAAAACAATTCTCAAGAAACAGGTATCCAATTCAAAATATAGTTTTCTGATGGACATCAGAGTATCCAAAGGGCTGAAACCAACGAAAAACATGTCGTACAAACCTGGGAACCACTACAAACAAGAGAATCATTTGGTGCAACAGCAAGGGAGTTTATATCCTTGTCATGCGCTTTTACAATTGCTTTTCCTCTCAAATTAGGAATGTCACCAGCACCTTCTGAGATTCCATCAAAACTCCACACCTTTAGGGTACGATCACTGGACAGGATTGACATAAAATTTGAATTAGGAGGCAGGAAAACATGCTGAAAAGGCAGAAGGTAAATAATGTTATTTCGTACACAATGCACAAACTAAGGAAATAAAACTAACAACCAGCAAGAATTTTCTTGATGTCCCAAAAGGCCACTAAGAAACCAGACATAAGAAAGAAGCAAAATGCAAAACAAAATAATCTCAGCTAAAATAGCTAGCGGCATTCTAAAGCCAGTGGAAGGAGAAAACTTCAAGTGTAGTGCATTGATTTGAAACTCTTCATATTTAAAGTTTTCAATTTAGAAATTCATGAACCTTTATTTTTGTCATTATCCTTAATTAGCGGTTAGGTCCACTCTCAACTGACCTTTTGTCCATACTGAACTCTTGACTACAAATTTATGCCAAACTGATAAAGCAGAGATAAATAAATTCTGCTAAGCTGCAGGCTTAACCGAACTATTGCCGACTGTATTAGAACTTTTCCAGCAACAAGGAATTCAACTGCAAACTCACTACATTTATTAGCATACACAGCATTCCATCTTTGCAAGTAAACAAGCATGTTTGCAAATGTTTATCCAAAAAGAAAGATCGCAGAATATCAAAATACTACATATGAAGCATGAACCAGGCGAAAATAAATATGTAAAACAAGTTTCCTTTACACGACTCTAGTTACTTTTTGGCAAAAATACCATATCATCTTCAGATCATATGGATGTCTTCTATGCTAAAGGATTCATAGTAGTTTCCTCCATAATTGCTTCTAATTAACGCTCAATATCTTTTAGGGATGCAATAGTCTAGGCGGCCTAACAAATTCTTCCACATTCAACAAATGTTGGAAATTCAGTATCAATCAGGAAGCATAAATATCAAAAAAATGAACACATGTCAAAACTTAGACTGCTGGACAAGTGCATTGGAAATAAAAAGTACAGGACAACATAAGCAAAAAAAAAATGTAAGAGCACAGGATATGAGGGTTATCGAACCACCAAAATACCCATTATACAAATTAAGTAATGCCCGTCCCCAGGGTGCTTCAGATGTCAGCACCAAGAAAACACGATTTTATAGAATCGTAAAAAAAATTAATCAGATCCCAGGTCCTTGGATTGGAAAGACATGTAGAAAAAAAGAAATATTGTTCTTGTGCTTAAGATCTTGAATGATTACCTACCTACTACCACTCACGAAAAAGTTCTGCTTTCTCTTAGAGAAAGCAACAGCACCAACTGCTTCACTGTGACCTCTGCCAACTCCAATGCAGCATTTGCTTTCGGCATCCCATAACCTAACCTGTGGAGCAATGGAACCAGAGTTGCTACATAAAGAATTAAGTAAAAGAAGAAAGGAAAATTGCTTATGCAATTAAAATAACAACTTCGAAGTTTAAAAGTAAAATTACAATAATAATAGTAACAAGAACAGTAATATTAATCAAAACTAGGAGTGCTGTTGGGCCGAGCTGAGCCCTGAGCTAATTAGCTGATTTCAATGAGTTTTTGACGCTTGAATTGGAATATGAGTTCAATGTGAGTCTTAAAAGCTTGAGTTTTCTCGAAAGCTTGAAAATATATAAAATTTTAAATTAATAATATACATACTACACATATAATTAAAAAAATATTTTAATCTAGATAGCACTCAGCCCCTAGAATATGGAAGCAAATGATTGCAAGCAGCTTCCAATGATATGCAACACCAGGAAGACGTGTGGGAAAATTATACCCAAACCAACCAAAACGTATCTCATGCTTAGCTTCTCCTCCCAGCCCCCACCAAAACCCCAAAGGGAAAAAGGGAGAAGTAAAAGGAAGGAGAAAAGAACCGAAAGATGGTGAACTTACATTGTTGTCCTTACTTCCTGTCACAATAAGTGTCCTCCCAGAACTTGACACACAGGTATCAAGACATAAAACAATATCTGTATGGCCCGCCAATACATAGGAGCATGACATTGAAGCAAGATCATACACCCTCACCTGCACACAAAAGAAAACATAGAGAATGCTTAAACAAATAATCCCATCACATTTATAACAACAAACCATTGCATATGAATACCACAAACAAAAAATGACGTGAAAATAAACAAACAACTGTATATCACCCAACTCATTCTAAGTTAATTAGTTTTCTTATCCAACATATTAGGCATGGTATTCAAGGCCTGCAGGAAATTCTAATCACTTACATGTTCAACACTTGTAGCCACAGCAACGAATTGTTCTTCCTCGCCCAAAAATTTCATATCTGCAATCTCTTCATTATATCCTATGAGTCGTTTGCTAAGCACCAAGTTAAAACTACCTATAGGATCTTCAACTGGGTTATAGAAGAGAAACTGCTGATCAGCTGTAACACATAGCAATCCTTGACTCAAGGGTAACATCATAGCAGATGTGAAGCCTCTTTTCACCTCATCCTTGTCCAAGTTCACAGAAATATCAGAGAACTTCTGCTCAAAGAGACACAGTGCACTGTTTTGAAACCAAATTAAGTAAATTAGCCGGTCACCTTACCAAATCATATAAAACCAAACAGAAAATGCCTGATCATTCAAGACACATAAGCATTACGAACTATATTCAGATAATGTTAATAAAACGTTTAGGCTCAAAAAGCACATAACAGTATATATTATATACATATGCATATGCATATGCATATCTATTTTATCTTTCTCAGTCCAAACAACCTCACCTGCACTGCTGTACATGTTTTAGGATGTAGGGGAACAAACACACACACACACACACACAGGGAGACGGGGGAGAGAGAGAGAGAGAGAGAGCGGTAAAAGATCACTATAACGCACCCATCAGAGCTCCATATCCTCACAACACCACGCTCCCCAACAGTGATAAACTGAATCTGTTGTAGGCCATTTATTTTCTTAGAGAACTGCTGAGACAGCAAAGACAGAGATGAAGCAAAAGGAGAGCCGGGTTGAATCACGCAAACTGCTTCCAATGCTTCGTAAGTTGGCACCGTTACTTTGCAGCTATAGTCATGCAGGTCCCACAAATTTACAATCTGAAAGGTTTGTGGGTATCAATTATCAAAAGGTGACTAAAAAAATTCCCACTTAATAAGTATGATAAAGCAAGCATTAGCATCTTAAGGACACTTGATTCAACTCAAGCAGAGAGTTTGAAGCTCATCTACTCATAACTTATGAATAACTCGCTTTAGCAACGAGGTTTTCCACTTTGTTACTTTTGTTACTCAGGATTGGGGTGGGATGAGAAAAGAGTTCAGACATGCCTTATCTCTTCCAGCACTGACAAGGGTCCATCCATCTGCAGATATAGCCAATGAAGTCACTGCTGATTGGTGTTTCTCAAGTGTCGTAACACACCTTTTTTTCGAAAGGTCCCAAACTTTTATGGTAGTATCGTCCCCGCAGGAGAATAGCTATTGCGAATCAAAATAAAAATCAGTCAAGCTCTCAGTGGAAAATACAGGAATGGATACACAAACAATTACTGTGGATGTAGGTAAATAACAAGATAGATCATCAGTGAAATGATTATAGATTTAAAGAGTTCCAGAATAATAATAAATGCCTTTACTTTCTACTCTATCAAGTTCAAAAAATCAGAAAGAAACTGAGTACCTATGAGCCAAGAGAAACTTCAGAAAGGCTTATGCTATTTCTTCCATTTTTCTCTAAGGCATCCCAAAAGAACTAGTAACTACTTAGCTAGAAAGTAGTTGAACCCCATCCAAAGTTCAGAAATTCATTTAATTTATCATGAAAATTTTAGCGTGTCCACCAGCTTTTCATGCTCAACTTGTATTTTCGCCAATGAAGTAATTCTTCAAGAAACTGCCAATATAGAAAATAAAGCAAGCAGAAGTTTTTCATCTTTCGGCTGAGAACCTACTAGTATTTTCCTCGGGTCTGGGTGGAACATAATGTTAGTGACAACTCCTTTGTGACCCTTGAAATAATGTGTACAGAATCCTCCATCCACGTCCCACACCTGCACCTTCCTATCAGCGCCCGCTGTCGCCAGCAATCCGCCCGAGGCATCACAAGCCATTCCCATCACCGGCCCCTCATGCCCCTGTACACAAACAGACAATTCTCGGTAAATTTAGTTTCTTATGAAATAATTCCTAATGTAACGCTCCCTGTAACCCTCTAATCATGAACTTCAAAAAAAAACTCGAATTATGATTTTTTTTTCTTCATATATCTTAAATTAAACAAGATAAACTCTGAGTGTGAACAAAGAGTAACTTTAGTTTCTTCTCCCTGTAACACTTTAATAATGGAAACTTTTATTCGTATATCCTAAACTCTAATTGATATAAAGGTTTAAAAAAATGTTAAAATTAGAACAATACCTTCCAAGAACGTAGGCATTTGAGAGAGGAAAGATCCCAAACCCTAATTTGTCGACTGTGACTAGCGGAGAAAAGGAATTTATCATCAGGACTAAGAGTAAGCGCAGTAACAGCCTCCGAATCGCCGCCTTCAATGATGGATTTAATTGAAGCATTTGATGAATTAACAATCTTAATAGTTTCATCACAAGCACAGACAATAAAAGAACCGTCGGAGGAAACGGAATAAGGTCCGCCGGTGTAAAATTGCTCCAGAGATTGGGAACATCTGTAGTTCTTCTTCACTGATGATTCAGACGCCATCAGATGTAGGACTTTTCCGATCACCAGAAAAAGGAATTAGGTTTTTTTACTGTGATTTTGAAGATGAAGAGAGAGAAGAGGGGAAGTTTGGGAAAGGGGTTTTAGACAAGTTATTAGGGTTTAAGGGGGTTTCTGGTTTTTTTCCTGGTGTAATTTACAAAAGTAGTCCTTTAATTATTAATTTTATACCAAAGAAGTCTAATGTCTTTTTTTTCTCTTTTAATTGTTTTGTAATTACCCATGAAAGTAAAAACCTTTACCAATGGTCTTACTAGGGTTTTCAATGTGCACACACATGCAGTGAATATAATGTCATTTTTTAAGAGTAATATTGACGTTGTTTGGAGGCAAAATAGTAGAATTTTAAAAAGGTAGAGAGTGATTCTTTTTCAATAAAAAAATGTGACGTTTTAAAAATATTGAGAGAGCGAACGCCTTATTTCCCTTAAATATGAAATTTATGTTGCCACTTCAGACTATTTGCTTTAAAAAAGAATGCAATAGAGAAAGAGTCTAAAATGGCGATTTTACTCTTAAAAATAACTTCATGTGCATAGGCGATAACTTTCTCTATTAAACAAACCTCATGTTCTTTTTCTTCTTTTTTTTAAAAAGGACAAACATCATTTGACCAAACTAATTCCCGGGTGAAAATTGTTTGTATTTGTGTATATTTTTATTGGCAAATAATCGTCTATATTCGTGTATATTCTTAATTTTGTATCCAATCATTTACAATTCACAATGTGTATATATAATTAGAAGAAATATTCATATTGAAAATTGTGAGTGGTTGGGCATAAGATTGTGAACATACACAGGTACAAACGATT
>JAOWBF010000037.1:11691080-11704035 GCA_028566175.1 Vinca major
ACTGTTGCGACAGGTGAACGGTGTTTAATCTCAATTTTAGTAGAATTTCTACAAATTTGTCCACCAACCATCACAGATTTATGACTGTCGGTCTTGAATTTTTCAATTGTTGTGACCAGTGAATAATCTGGATTTTGGTCAATATCAAACAAAATCATGTACTAACCATTACAGATTTGGGTTTGCCAGGCTTTTATTTTCCAACTGTTGCTAATGATGATTAATCTCGATTTTAGTAAAGTTCATACAAATTTGTGTACTAACCATAACAGATTAATGACCTTTGGGATTGAATTTTGCATTTTTTCTGACCAGTGAATGATCTAGATTTTTGTCAACTTCAGACAAAATCGTGTACTAACCATCACAGATTTTGGGTCATCGGGCTCGTATTCTCAAATATTGTGAACGGTGATTAATCTTGATTTTAGTAAAGTTCTTACAAAATTGTATACAAACCATCACTGATTTAGGGTCGACAAGCTCAAATTTTTTGGTTGTTGCTACGTGTGATTAATCTCTATATTAGTCAAGTTTTGAAGACATCGTGTACTAACAATCACGAATTTAGGACTGGCAGACTCATAATTTTCAAATGTTGCGAACAGTGATTAACTTGATTTTAGTAAAGTTCCTACAAATTGGTTTACTAACCACCACGGATTTATAACTGTTGGACTCAGATTTTTCAATAGTTGTGAACGGTGATTGATCTCGATTTTTGTAAAGTTCTTACAAAATTGCGTACTAATCATAATTTATTTAGGGCCGTCAAGCACATATTTTTTAACAGTCGGGACATGTGATTAATCTCTATTTTGGTCAAGTTTTTAAAAATCGCGTACTAAGCATCACCAATTTTGGACTATCGATCTCGTATTTTTTCAACGGTTGCAAACAATGATTAATCTCGTTTTATTAAAATTCATACAAATTTGTGTACTAACCATCACAGATTTATGATCGTCGTACTTGAATTTTTCAATTTTTGCGGCAATTGAATCATCTGAATTTTTGTCAACCTCAGACAAAATCGTATATAACCATCATAGATTTTGGTCAGCGGGCACGTATTTTTCAACTGTAGCAAACGATGAGTTTTGTAGATATTTGTAAAGTTCTTACAAAATTGTGTGCTAACCATCATCGATTTAGGGCCGTCGAGCTCATATTTGTTAACTGTTACGACAGATGATTAATCTATAAATTAATCAAGTTTTGATCTAAACATCACAGATTTGGGGTCGTTGGGCTCGTATTTTTCAGTTGTTTTGAATGGTGATTAATCTCGATTTTAGTAAAGTTCCTACAAATTTGTGTAATAACCATAACATATTTATGACTGATGGGCTTGAATTTTTCAATTGTTGCAACTAGTAAATAATCTGAAATTTTACAAAATCAGACAAAATCGTGTATTAACCATCATAGATTTGTGGTCGTCATGTCATGAGAGAGAGAGAGACCTACCTTGTAGCAATCTTGATTTCAATAATGTTTTAAAAAAAAAAACCATGTACTAACTATCAAAGCTTTGAGGCGTTGAGCTTGAAATTTTAAAATTTTGTGACCGATAAATAATCTCAATTTTAGTTAATTTCTTATAAAATCGTGTAATAACCATCGCAGATTTATGTTCGCCGGACTCAGATTTTTTAATTGTCGTGACGAGTTAATATTCACGATTTTTGTCAAGTTTAGGCAAAATTATGTATGTTCATCACAATTTTGGGGCTGTTGGGCTTAAAATTATCAATTTTTGCTACAGATGAATACTATTGATTTTATTCTTGTTCTTACAAAATTGTATACTAACTGTCACTGATTCGGGGATGCCGGACTCAAAATTTTCAACTCTTGTTATTGCTGAATAATCTAATTTTAGTTAAGTTCAAGAAAAAAATCGTGTACTAATCATAACACAATAGTGTAGTAACCTTCACAGATTTTGAGCCGTTGAACTTATTTTTCCAACTGTTTCGAACGATTCCTGATTTAGAACCACCAGACTCGACTTTTACAACTATTTTTTTTTCCTTTCCTCAGAAGCTACATAGTAAACTTTCCATCATCACCACCTCCATTCATGTACATTATAGACTTCCCAATCGGTGATATGACGCATTTGCTTAGCATTTTAGTTTTCTCCTTAAAATTTATGCCACCATATTAATCAATCCCTCCAGTTTCCAATGTTTAATGTATTTTTCTGAAATAATATGTGAATTCCTTCAAAATTAGTTTCTAGTTTGCTCGGGAGAATTTTAATGCAATATATTATTGTTTAATTCTGTCGGTGAATTTTATTTTATTTGGGTTTTTTTTACACTCTGCATTTTTTAATATATTGTTCAATACACCAATGATATTATCACATTCTCAAACAATATGTCATCACTCCAGCCGCTAAATTCACTCTAGTCCAATAATGTGGTTAGTGGATCAATTTTAGTGGTATACCAGACAGTATACAACCTACTAGAAAAGCAAGTGTGTTGGGTTATGAAAGTGACAGGGTAGCCTGACGTTTTATTACGATTAACACTTAATAGTGATCATAGTACACTTATCATTAGAGTTTTGAATACACAATGCTGTAGTAGCAAAATTGCTTTATGATTTTGTGGGGTAAAGGAAACCTAGACAATCTTACGGTTGGAACTTCCCTAACTGTTACCTGATTTCTAATTTAGTAAAACCGCTGTTGTTCTTATGACGGGAATGTTTTGATACTTCATTTTCATTCTCTTACATGATGTAAAGGTGACATGGTTATACTTGTACATCATAAAGATGATGGTTTACATGATCTTACCTGAACAAAACGTTGCAGAGCCTCGGAGCACACGCAAATACAATCTAAATGGTCATGTAAGGAACCAAATAAGGCAAGTAGATGGCCGTTGGTGTTGTCAGGTCAAAGTTCCATTAGTTATTCACGTGATTGTATAGACCTTGACCACCTTGGATGTATCACACACCACTAGGTTTTCTGCATCGGCGGGTGTAGTGCAGAGCCAATTAACCTGGATCAACCATAAACTCGAAACATGAGATGATTAAATTAAAGACGGAATGAAAAACAAAAAAAAACCAAAATGCATGATTGCACTGTTACCTTTTTGTTCAAATCAATATTGGATCGTAGAATATCAGTATTTCTGCTACTTTGACCCGCGTCAGAAGATTTCGACCAATCCCAAACCTTTATTGATTTGTCATTGCCACCAGATATTACAAATTTCCCTTTCTCTCCAAACATTGAGAAGGCCCTAACATTATGCAAAACTGTATAAGTAAATGATTCAGATGCTTGTAAACCACTGTACGTTTCAACTGGGAATGTAAAAAATGTATACAACTAAATTACTTACACACAGGATACGGCAGCAGTATGTCCTCCAAGAGAATGGTCGAAATGCATTTTTCTTCCATTCGGATGAACTTGAGGATCCGCAGAACTTTCTAACGTTAACTTTGTACCTTTTTTGGGTTTAGTTGAATTTTTTGACTTGTTAGCAGAAAGTTCTGACTCAATATTGATGATATCTACGACACCATCACCCCTCGCCACAACACAGATCTTGCCTAATTTATCAACCATGTCAGCCTCAGGAACAGCCAGAGCATGAATAAAAGCAGGATTCAGACATTGTCCCGTATGACTTCCATCACCGGAACCAGATAAGCCTAAAAAGGAGGTAGACAGTTGTTATTTAGATTATGAAATCAGGATATTGACACAGGACCTTCAAGATTATGTATCAAACTGAAGGAAAATTTGATGAAACGTTTTAGATGGGAGAATCAGAATATTCACACACCAAAATCTACAATCTTCTGAGGGCGTCCTTTCGCGAAGTCCCACATAACAAGCTTTGAATCAAGACCACCGGTAATGACTACAAAGTACAACAGTAAACAACTATGAATGGACTCAAAGTGAAAGTCCTCATATTTTAAAAGAAGATAAATTATTTTTTTAACCTTCCCAAGGTTTCCATGGAAGGAACTGAACAGCACTACATATCTGGAGAATTTAGTTCAGGATGGAAACAAAAGCCCAGCAATGCATTGAACCTCGATATGGACGACTTTGTTTGAATGAATTTAACGGTGAATGTAAGCCCCATCAAGATAAAAGCTAGGTACTGAAAAGCAAATCGGTATTTAAGCAAACAGAAACTAACTTATTATTCAAAGGATTCATAATTACCAGCATTCGGCAATTAACAACACCACAAAAGAACTAAGTAGGTATTTGGCCTAACAAAACTAAATAAGCATGCCAATCTGTTGAAGGATACACTTGAATGACCGGATCTTAAAGTTTTATAAAGGCAATGCTGACGGATGTCAATTATCTGTGAGCAAGACAATAAAACAGGAAATTAATGGCAGAAATAAAATATTTATGAGGGAAACAAAATAAAATTTACTTGGAGAGTATGCTGTTCTGAATAAAATCTAATCCTGGTTATCCTCCTATCCCTGCAAAAATCTCTCTTCCCCCTTACTATTCAATGCAATCCCAAGGGAAAGGAGATGTAGACCTGCTACACCAAGGTCTGGTTTTCACATGCAATTTGCAATATTCTTATTCATCAACGAAGGCCCTATATTCCTACTGAAAGAAATTACATACGAAAAGGTTGTTAAAATAGAAATAACGCACTAAGAAGTACCTTAACATCGCCACCATCATCTGCTGCAGCAAGGAAGGATGACTTTGAATGACAGGCAATCTGCAAACGAAAAAAGAAGCTTCATACAAATCATTTGAGAAACGCAGAAGAAAGAAGAGCCGTAATTGACCAAATCTAGGATCCATGACCACATAGGAGTAAGAAAAGGAACGTGTACCTGATTTATTTCATCCTTGTTGAAATTGTAAGTCTCTAATGACTTCCAGGAAGAACTGGCCTACAATGTCACAAAAAAACTCAAATCTCAACATAAAATTACACAGAAAATATATGACAAGAACAAGCTCTCTCTCGGAAATGTAACCACCGTGTGGGGCAATGTTGGTGGATAGAGTGTCAGAGGGTGAGCACAGGACCAAAAGTATAGCGCAACAAACACCCATGATAGATTAATCATAAATCAAAAGTTGAACAAGTGGTAATCACGAATGGAATTAAATAAGCATTTGTAAAAGAAATCTTACATCTTATCCCTTAATAATTCGTAATTTTAAGTATTGAAATAGATAAGTAGAAGTCAATAAACCATTTACATTGCCAGTTTAGCTGCCATACCCACGGTTAAACGATTCATTGTATGACTAAATTAACAAGAAAAGCTAACATTAATTGTTCCCAGATCTTTTCACTTCGTTCTCGCTCTAGCTTTTATACTAATCTAAATAGTAGTAGTTACCATGTGTACATCAAGACATTTGACTTCATTTCCAAAGGAAGCATAAACTTTATCTTCACTACCTGCACCAAAGAAGAGGTCTTTGACATTGTTTCAATAGAAGAAACTCGAAAAAATAAAGGCTTGGGAGAAGAAAAATGAATTCAATCTCCTAAACATACTACTCCCTCCAACATATACTAGATATTCACATTTGACTCGCACAAGAATTAAGAATACTAGTTTGACCAAAAGTAAGATACCATAATATTCTGGAGCTTGTATATCTTAAATATAGAGGTTAGTTATCTAAGTTTAAAGAATAAAAGTATCCACTTTGAAAAAATGTACACATTTTGGACAAACTAAAATAGAGAGTGCGGACATTCAATTTTAGACGAAGGGAGTAATTTTCTTCCAATGGAAGACCAAAACATAATCCAAAATAAACCAAAAGGGGCTCTGGATCTTCTAATACATCTTCTAGTACATTGTCTAGTGCACTAATAAAAATATCACAAGTGGAGCAATAAAGGGCTAACCTGATTTGAAACAGAGAGATGAGATGGGATTGTGATTGGCTACATCCATAACAAATAACACATCCTTGCACCGCATATCAAACCAGCATACACACCCATCCTATTTTTTCCAGTTTCCATAAACAAAATTAAACAGTATTTTTTAATTAAATCCATATTCATATATTGAGAAAAATGGAATATAGAATCTCTCCAATAACTATTCTTTCCATCTATCCAATACACATCTAAGATTGTGAAATTTTAAAAGTTTCGGCTCGTGTCACACTCTACTTCATCAGGTTAAACTCCTCTGTTCCAAAATGAACGATCACTTTCTCAAAATGTATATACTTTCTCAGCTAAATTATAGGTCTTTCCATTAGTATCAATGCTGGAGAATATCATGTTAATTCCATTTTAGTCAAACTAGTCTCGATTTAGTTATGGTAAAAGTCAAATGTTTATGGTTAGTTATACGGAATAAAATATTCAATTTGAGATGGAGAGTATATATTTTGTTTGAATAAAAAAACAGTTTTAGGACACTAGTCACATGTATTAGACAAATAGAGAGAGGTGACACTCCAGTTCAAATGAAAATTAATAAAGAGTATCAGAAAGAAGTACTGTGTGCATAGAAAAAGGTACCTCAGCGGCGGTGGCGACTAGACCAGGGCGGTCTACGGAAGCAATACAGCAGGTGGCGGTGGCTTTATGGCCTCTCAGTCGTCTCGGTTCCGTCATCTCCCCTCAACTTTTCCGATCCGCAAAAATCCAAAATGAAAAAGATGATTTAGTTTGGGTTGGGCTTGTACCAATTAGGACCAATTGTTCACGGCCCAATATAGATATTTAGAGTTAGGCCCGTTTGGAACTTTAAAGATTCACCTGAGAATTAAATTCTTTTATGACATTTATTGGTTTGAAATAATATTTAAAGATTTTTTTTTTAAATACTTTTTTTTTAATCAGCACTCTAATTCTAGTGAATTTTATTTGCCCCTAATAGAAGGCGGGTGTCGAACCTGTGACCTTCCGATCGCAGATCAAGGCTTGCCCCACTGGGCCACAGCCTTCTTGACAATAATTTTTAAAGATATTTCTGAACCAAGATAAAATTACTTTTTCAGCAGTACATTTGTTTATGTCTATTGAGGATGCGACTTCATATGCATATTTTATTGAATTAGTCGGCTTGACACTTGAATACTAGTTTACCAAGAAAGTTGTAGGCAACTTTTTTTTTATTTTTTTTCTCTAAACAATTTTTTTAGGAGTTTGTTATCATTGGTGTAGGTGTATTGACGCCAGGATTACTGTTTCGATTTGGAAGTGTTGAATTAATTATATTACTTTTTTTAGACAAAAAAAAATAAAAATTTTAACAATCCAATGACTTATATAATATTTATTTAAACCACAGGGGAGAAACAAATGGAGTGCAAGAAATTGGAAAATTTTCTCAAATAAAAAGATATTTCTTTAAAAATTAGAAAATAATACATATTTTGAAAATAGAAGAAGTGACTAAAAAAGAGCTGTATTTTGAAAATAGTGGAAGGGACTAGAAAGATTCCTACTTAAATAATTGGATAATAGAAAGTAAATAATTATTTTTTAAATAAAATAAAATAGAAAGTAAAGGTGCAATAATTAGGAACGAACCATATGCAATTGGGAGAAAGTGAGTATTGATTTATACACTTCATATGCAATTTCCATGACAAGAAAATTTGACCATCACCCAAAAAAAAAAGGATTAAAGGTACAATAATTTGGCTCTTAAAGGATTGAACCATCACTTTCTTCCAGCTCCACCGCTCTTTTTGTGAGCCTGGAAACCACTATAATAAGACTTTTCGAACTCTACGGCAGCTGGTCATGAGTTGTAAACGCTTTATCATATTGAGTGCCCTTATTGGAATTTCACCCTCTCATTATATGTTGAGATTGAGAGTGTCATATAAAAGAGCTCCATGAATCAAGTTCTCTCATAAGTAAAAGTCAAACTCTGCGAACGCAACTCTACATTACCCGAACCTTTTGTCTATACATGATTTACCTGTATCGACACGACACGCGTTATGGGTATGTAATACTGATCGAATCTGATCAAACTCAATTAAACACTATATTTTACTGACACCTAAATATATACATGTACCTGACACTCTGACATCCGTACTCGAATCCGAATAACATAGGCAATATTGTAGGTTGAATACTGCTAAAAATCATCTATCCTATGTGTATGCTCTCATTCATGTAACGACCACTCACAATTCGCCAATTTTTATATATAATTGCAAGAAATGTCCAAATGACGAATTCTAAGTACGGATTAGTCTCCATGGGCAACAAAAAAAAGCATAAGATTCCCTCATCTTCTTGCCCACTCTAGACATATATATGCTCTCTTGAGAAAAGAAAAGAAAAGAAAGAAAAAATGGCGAATTTGTTGAACACAGAAGTTTATATAGAAGAAATGGTGGAGGCTCTGGATCTTCTATTGAAAAAATGGAGTTACCCATCTTCTGAGCTCGTATTTCAGCTACAATCTCTTAGAACCTATTTTTATTGCTGCCTTGGTTTGAAGATTAATGATCAAGAAAATAATTCTGAACAACAACTTAAACAATTACTACTTGATTTCCATGGTTCACTGATACGTGCTTTTTACTACGGTGAAAATGAGCTTACTCTTCTAGCTTTGTTGGAATCAATCGAGCAGCTTAAGTTTAAGAAGATCAGAGAAGATTGTCTCAATTTCCTAAACTGTCCTTTACGTTGCAACTTTCACAATCATAAGCTCTTACCATTCGTGAGGGGTATTTCTGCCAACTTGATCAGTCTTCTTGAGTGCAAATTAGCTCATGATGATGATGTGAAGAAGCTTCAAATTCAATCCCTTAAAGACAACCTAGATTTGTTTTGTGAAGTTTTTGATTTCGCAGTTGTTGAATTGAGCTGTCATTTTGAGGAATTTAAGGTTTATTTTCAAACTTTGGCTTGGAGAACGGCATCCCTATTATCACTTCCTTACTGGGTTGTTGATGAGACAGAAAACGGGACAATGTGTGTTATTGTTTCTGATCTGTACAAGCAAAGCAGTCCATTCACTCCAGAGGTGACAAGGATGTATCTTAAGGTATTGATTGGGTGCTCAAGAAGATCACAAGCAACTAGTTTTATGGCGCGTAAAGTTGTTCATAGATTTGTTCGATTTCTCAAAGACAATATGAAGGTTGATCCCGAACAACATCTCATTCAAATGTTTTTCGTTGATTTAATATTCATCATAACTTTTCTCATGGATTGGCGGGAGGTGGCGATGGAGTTACCAGAGGGCGAATTAAATTTAAGACGAGTCGTTGATCTTGCCTGCGACGTTATACCTCTCATTAGCTCATTCAGTTCTGATGAGAGCCTTGCACTTGCTGAGCATCTTCTTCATAATTTCTTGGAAAAGGCCAAGGCAGTCAAAATGCAGGTCAGAAAAACTTACATTCACTTGTTTCCAGATTCATCATCATTTAGTTTTCCCATTATCAATGTCAATGTGTTGAGATTTATTGATTCGCTCTTGGAAAATTTCAAATACCCTCATTTCAATTACCCAAAGCTTCCAATCACGATGCTTCGTGAAGAGTTGTTGTCAACTAAAAAATCGTATTTGGAAGACTTTACTATCCTGGAGATGCAAAATAAGCACAAAGAAATGCAATATCTGTTAACACGAATTGTTAAAGTGGCATACAATGCAAAAAGAGCCGCCAACGCCTTCATATATATGGAATTTCTTTGGCATGATATCTTGCATTTTTTCGATGTCATAGAAGAATTTAAGCTTGTTAATAGTGATATGAAAAGAATTAGAGATCACCACCCCATGTATGATGATGATGATATTCATGCCTCCGATACTGAGAAGAAGTCGGAGTCACTTCTTTTACAAGCTAATGTTCCAATAGCAGAAGATCAAGTTGTGGGTTTCAAGGATGAGGTAAAATTATTAGTGGATCGGCTTGTAGGGGGGTTAGAAGAACTTGACATAGTGTCTATTGTCGGTATGCCTGGTTTGGGAAAGACTACTTTGGCCACGAAAATATATGCTTCAGTAAAGTATCACTTCCATAAACACGCTTGGTGTAATGTTTCTCAAACATTTGACAGAAAAAGGATGTTGTTGGATATTTTAAGGTGTATAGGTGTTCGTGACAATGACCTCCCTAGTGAGACGGAAGAAGACTTGGAGCACAGAGTCTACAAAAGTTTAAAAGGGCGAAGGTATCTAATTGTCATGGATGACATTTGGGATGTTAAAGCGTGGAATGTGCTAAAATGGTCATTTCCTGATGATAAGTTGGGAAGTCGGATTATATTTACGAGTAGAATTCGTGACCTGGTTTTGGAAGCTAAAACGGATTGTGTTCCTTTCCCATTAAAACCTCTCACTGAGAAGGAAAGTTGGGAGCTACTACAAAAGAAGTTATTTGACCAAAATTGCTGCCCAAGGAATTTTGCTGAGACCGGAAAGCACATAGCAAGAAAATGCAAAGGGCTACCATTATCTATCATTCTCGTGGCAGGTCTTTTGAAGAAAAATATTAAGAATCTGAATTGGTGGAAACAAGTTGGAGAACGTCTGGATTTGTTGATTGCTAATGAAGATTGCAAGGGTATACTAGAGCTAAGTTATACTCATCTACCAGATTTTTTGAAATCAATCTTTCTTTATTTTGGATCACTTCCCGTAGATGAAGACATTAATGTGAATGCTTTGATTCTCTTGTGGATCTCAGAAGGCTTTATTGAAATGCAGGCGAATAAAAGCTTAGAGTTCGTGGCTGAGGAGTACTTCATGGATCTTGTTGGTAGAAGTCTAGTCATTGTTACTCAGTTAAGTTCTATGGGAAGGATCAAAGCCTGCAGAGTTCATGATCTAATACATGAGTTTTGCCTGAGAAAGGGCGAAGAAGAAAATATTTTGAAAGTGTTTAACGAGAAACAAGTTTCTTTTAATCCCCATTATCGGGTATGCATTGGAAATGAATGTTGGAAATCCTTTCTTGAAGATGGTTCCCATGCCCCGTTTCTCCACTCTTTACTCCCGTTTCCCAATAGTTATCCGCTTCAACCTTGGGGTAATTTAGGACCTGAAGATTTCATCTACATCACATCTCATTTTAGATTTCTTGAAGTGTTGTATTTAGGTCTTGGTTCTTCTTCTTGTCGTGATTTTCCTGAAGCGATAACTGAATTGGTTCTCTTGAAATGCTTAATGATTATGTGCAACTTGGAAAGTGTTCCACCATCAATAAAGAAACTCAAGAACCTAGAAACACTCATATTGGAGCACCTTTATAGATGGCGTTTTCAAGAGTTGAGGGTCTACCACTGTTTTCCACTTGCCATATTGGAAATTCAAAAGTTAAAGCATCTATATGTGCTCGGGTCATGTATTGCTTATGATTTCTGTGATGCCGTCGTTCCTCCTCTGGAGAATTTGCAAACATTTTCATGTCCAGGCTTTCTGCTTAAGCACAAACAAACATCCGACACGTTCTTGAGAAAGATACCGAAAGTTGAGAAACTAAAATATGAATTTGAATATTGTGGTCCTGATGTTGATCTTGTCCTGAAATGGGACTTTTTAAGTCACCTTGAATCGTTGACTGTGACCCAGTCCAGAGATTGTTTATGGCATAGCTATGAACTTCATTTTCCCTCGACTTTAAAGAAACTCCATTTGGTCCACGTCAATCTACTATGGAGTGCAATGCCTGCAATCTCGAAGCTACCCAATCTTGAGGTTCTGAAATTGGATGGTGGCATTTTAGGAGATACTTGGAACGTGGAAGATGAAGAATTCCAAAACCTCAAATTCTTAAGATTAAGAGATTTGGAGATTGAACAATTGAACGTATCCGATGATTCCTTCCCTTGCCTTGAGCGCTTTATAGTGCAATCGTGCAACTACCTTAAGGAGATCCCTCTTAGATTTGCAAGTATTTTTACTCTCAAGATGATTCAGGTTGGCTTCCATCTAAAGAGTTCAGCAACCCAAATTGAAGAAGAGCAGAAAGAGCAGGGAAATGAAGTGGAAGTCCTAATATCTCGGGGATTCTGATTCTGATTCCGATTCTGATTCATCAGAGGTAAGCAACTTCATATTTTCCCAAATTTGTGTAGGATTGATGAGTATCTTTTTTCTCATAAGAAAGATGGTTTCATCTTTTACAGGACGGTTATCAATGAAGACTAGCACAGTTGATGCAGTCTTTTCATTCCCGAATAATAGATTTTGAATCATAATTTTAAAAAGATAAATATAGAGACTGTTATTTCTAACCAATATCACGAGATATGTGAGGAGTAGATATGCACTTTACCTAATTAATTAGCCAGTTTGTTTAAAGAAAACAGACATTCAAGAAATAATTTTAAGTGTAAAATATAATATCAAGAAATTAGTATCTTTCTTATTGTATATGGTGAAACAATCCTTGAATTCTAAAAGTTTACTAACTAAATAATCAATTAGCTAGAAAAATACTTCCTTGGAATTCTTCAACTTTCTGATCAGATTCAGGAATACCTCCTAGACTGTTTTTGGTTTCTGTTCTCAGAATAGAATTTCCAGGAACAAGATTTAATTCAGTGGAGCAAACGGCGAATCCAGATACTTGATTTTCAGGCCTTCCGGACCAAGTAGTTTCTTCAGCCGCGATCTCCAAATCAAAAGGCATTGCTTCTCTAGCCCTTTCTGCTGTATTACTTTGACCGTTTTCTGAAATCTTGTCTTCCTGAATTGTATTATCCATCTCATTTTTCGGAGTATTTGGCTTTTCGGTTATGAATTCAACTGACTGAGAAAGTAGTTCGCGAGGAGGCAGCAAATGAGAATTAGACGGAACAAAAGCTTCCTCGATTCCCTGATTTTCGCGCACTATCTCATTTTGATGAAATTGATGTTGTTCCACATTTACTGGGGTTTGATTCGTCTCGTGATCTGGCCTTGTAACATTATTTTCCGACTCCATTTCCTGATTTTGTAACGGGACATATTG
>JAOWBF010000037.1:11744547-11755955 GCA_028566175.1 Vinca major
GCTATATACTATTATAAATTGCATTGTGAATGATTTTTTTTTTATGAATGATTCCATTAAGCTTCAGTGATACTACTTGATTAATTTGTGTAGTTTAAAAGGTTGGCATTTGCATTGGAAATTATGAAAGTGATCATCTCTGTCTTGAATCCAAATTATACTAAAAACGACATATTATAACATTAACAAGTGATTTTGGAGTAGTGCTTCACAAGGCACGTGATTTTGGAGTAGTGCTTCCCAAGGCATGAATAAGGATAATGATTTTGCTTCAATACATCTTAATTATGTCTGGTAGATTATAAACATTTAGCAGCATGTGTAAATTAGTAGTAAGGTTTGCCTCCAATAACAAGTCAAATACATACCCAACATTTCATATTCACATTTAATCTGCACGAGATTAGGAATAGTAATTTAACTATAAGTTACCATAATTTCCTTAGATTTAAAAGACTCATATTACACTCTAATACATCAATAATATTACTGCGATGATTGATTCAAACCCCTAAATTCACTCTGAACCAATAGTGATAATACATGTGGAGTCACTACAAGAAAATAATTAATTAAAGAGTGTACTAGAAGATCCAGAGTCGACTCACATGTTTGGAGTTTGCATTCCTGTATTATAGGAGGCTAATTATGAGAATTTAGAGAGAAAAGATATCCACTTTAAGAAAGTATGTGACCCTCTCTTTATTGGTGCTGAACTAAATGAAAACCCAACCTCCGATCTTGATGTAAACAAGAATTATAGTAAATGAAAAGAGTCTGATTCTGTTCTGGAAGGATTAAGCATAAAAAGAAACCACAACAGAAAAGAAATGCCATAATTTCTTAAACCTCTTCCTACAAGAATACCATATTCTGCTACACAGAATCACTTCTTAACTTGCATATCACCTTTACATCGTGTAAGGGAATGAAAATGACCTATCAAAACATTCCCATCATATGAACAACGGCGGTTTACTAAATTAGAAAGCCAGATATTTGTTACAGAGTTTTTTTTTGGCATTCCTTTTCTTCGGCTGCCACTTCAATTTAACGTCTCAAAGGAGCTCTACCCATTAAATTTGACTACGGTCATGTTGCTTACAAATGTTTCTCATGCTCCAAACTTGGAACTGTCAAAATGCGAACCGTTTATGTGATTTCTGGTACTTAAGCAGGCAACTTCAGCTTGGCATTGTTTTTCCAGCTGCAAGAGTAAACCTACTGTTAGTCTGGTACATTAATATGGTCCGATAAAAGACTGTCCAACCATAAGATTGTCTAGGTTTCAGTTACCTGAGGTAGTAGTAATAGAAGAAATCTCCATAGATCGCTGTCTGGAGAAGACCAGAGAAACAAGCTAGAAGAATGGAGGCAAATTAGGAGAGGAACATTTAATCGCCAAATTGAATGGCAGCACAACTTAGAGTAACTCATTCAAACCTACCTATCCATCGAGTGAAACGTTGCTCTGTTAAGTAGCGATAAATCCAGTTTAAGATATAGAATCCACGATAAGCCCTACAATTAGAAAGCAAGAAAATAACCCAAAAAACAAGTGTAAGGTTATCAAACTTCCCAAGCGGGTACAGAATAAAGCAACCGCAAACATCAAGTACCGAGCTTATGTGCCATTAATATGAACAATTCAAATGACCAGAAACTACTTTTCGACTACCAAAAATCTCAACACTTCATTACTTAGATGTTTATGATCATGCTGATTTGTGCAGACCTCAGGAGTTTCATAGTAAAGAAACTATTAGTTGTTCTAGGAGATGCTAATTTACTCTCGAAATGAATTTCTCAAAATCAAATGAGTTAAAATAACAGAAATTCAAAATCTACCGGATATGATGTTCAAGTGAATCTATTTTCCAGAAATCCTTAAACCCAAACCCACATATCGAAATGTAGCACCAGGGGAAATTCTTATGAGGAAAGTTGTCATTAAAAGAAGTCAATATACCCGAGAAAGAAGATATATTGTCCAGTAAGATTGTCCACATTCCCACTTCTTTGAAGTAGAACTAATTGAGGAAAAATTGCAACTGCCTCCAAGTATATTGAAAATGCCCACAATATCTGGAAATATCAGCGAGTACATTAGCAAAGAAACATTTTCAACAGCCAAACTAATCATAAAGCAAAAAGTTGGAAACCAGAAGAAAATGCATGATGTTGGCTACCAAACCGTTGGTGTTTCACCTTAAAAAACCGAAAGAGGTAAAGAGCGGATATGAAGGAGATTTACAAAATACTAATTAACTCTCACGCACAGCACGGTCAAACTTTATAAGAAAATACTGTAAATCAACTATTCCTCCCTCCATCCTTATATGGCATATGAACAAAAAGTTTCAAACACGAACAGCAGTAACAAGAATAGGCGCTAACAATACAAATAAATTTATCAACAGGTGTCATCAAGATAGTCACTCGAACCAAAAGAAAACTACCAGAAGCATTTAAGCAGTTTCCACAAAGCGCTTAATTGCAAACAAATAAACATAGCAGACTGACCTCCTGAAAAGTGAATTTCTCATGAAGCAAGAGTGCCAAGATGAAACAGCCCCCAACAAGGAAGTAATGACGAAATGTGTCAACCTCACGGTCATATGAGCGCTTCACAACTCGGTGGAACCGCATGCTCCACACAATTGCCAGTGTGCTTCCAATGAACACCAGCTTCATCACAGTATTGTACACCGAGATGAAATCAGTAAACAAATCCACATACCGAGCGAAGAAGACAATTGCATACAACTCCTGAGTTTTCAATGAAATACCTGAATAGAATATCAAAATCTCACTTTTACCACCACAAAATCATAAAGGAACTTTGCTACTGGACAATGTGCACAAAATAAAATCCAAAACACAAATATCAGGCCCCGCATGAAAAGTCTCAAACAGATATCAGCTACATGAGTTGATCACCTATACACTCACAAATTACTTTGTGAATGAAAATACATCCGTGCATGGGAATGAACATAGGTACAATGAGAAAACTATACATGATACTCTTTCTCAAACTTAATTTTTTTTAATATCCCAACAATTAACAAAGGCAATTCATATATATCCATCATGCCAAGCCTTTTTCATGTTTACTTTTTACCTAGAAGATTGAAGTCAATTAGGCATTGTTAATGAAAATGAACCATAGAATGTCATTTCAAGCAGTAAACAGGAAAAAGGATTGGCAATTTCAAGCAGTTTAAGAATACAAGTTCCACCAAGAAAAAGTTAACAAAAATACAGAGCATTAAAGTTCAATAACGCAGTATCCTACATAACTGTGAACAGAGAAAAAAAAGCATAACCAGGGAATGAACCAATGTACTGATAAGACATAGCATTACGTAAGCAGCATTTCTAGATATATATGGGCACATTTGAAGAGGCATAGATGCATATTGCTATGAAAATTTGCAATGCTTAAAAAATTAAACTCCAAAAAACAAGAATAAGCAATAGGCCAGTGCAACGCAGTCCAGAAGAAAGATTTCTGTATGTGGAAATGAGTAAAAACTAAAAATTAGACATACGAATTACGAATACAATATACACACGTGATATTCTTCTCAAACTCAGAAGTTCAGTGTCTCAGTTACTTCATTTAGTTCTTACCTGATAGAATAAATTTAAACCTCAAAAGTAAATTTTAAACAGTACTACATAAACATGCAATTCACCAAAGCATTTTTCTTTCCTTTTCTGGTTATAAGATGTATTTTACTCAAGTCACTATTAAGTGTTAAAACACACACACACACACACACACAAAACTAGATCAAATAAGATTCACCGACAGAATTAAACAATACAAAAAAAAAACCATGGAATTGAATTCACACATGAAGATAATTCATTCAGAAAAATATGCATAAACATTAAAATTTGAGAAAAATGGCGGAAACTGAGAATGACTTGGTGCCATAAATTTCTCTCTAGCAATAGAAAGTTAAGTATCTCATATACTACACAACTTAGTTCTACTGATCGAATAAACTTAAAACTTAAAACTTAAAATATAGTTGAATCATGAATGCAATCACTTCATATATATTCATAATAACAAGTAATTTATTATAAATTTCCTTTTCTTCTTAAAAGATGAATTTTACTCTAGTCCAGTACTGATAACCGAAATAAAACCCTAGGCTACTCTGTCACTTCCATAATCCAAAGCATTAACCTCTAGTATACTGTCTACTTCCAACAATAAAATTGCTCCAAATGTAACGACACCATTGGACTAGAATGAATTTAGAGCCTTGAGCTAATCTAGTTGCTATGCATGTGATAATATACTAGAAGATCCGGAATTGATTAAAAATAAAATAAAATAAAATTCACCGACAAAACTGAACAAAAATAAAATGCATTGAAATTCATCTGAATAAACCGAATATTTTTTCAAAAAAAAACCGAATACTAAGAGATAATTAATCCAGAAAAATATACATAAAAACATTGAAAAAATGATAAAACAAATGGAGGAACCTGAGCATGATTTAGTGGCATAAATTTTGAGGAGAAGAACTAAAATGCTTAGTAAATGAGTCATATCGCCGACTAATCTGAATATATTCATACTCCTTCGGCGGCGGCGAAGCGACTAATTCGAAACTGGAATTTTTAGAGAGAGAATGAGATTTTACTGAGATTTTTAGAGAGAGAAAGGGGAAATGGGAAGTTTCTAGACTGTACAGGAATGGAGGTGGTGATGATGGAGGAGGGTTTAGTAAGTAACTTCTGAGGAAAGAAAGAATGAAATATGATTTACGAACTTTTTTTTTTCTTTTCGGGTTCGGGGCGGGGGATCGAGAGGTTGAAGAACAGAGAATTGACGTGGCAGTAGATGAGGCTTTGTGTTGTCGGTGGGTGGCACAACTCACAATATTGCTTAAAAATTAAAAAATGAATTTATTAATAACTGTATCGACACTTATTCGTTCTTAGTCGAAGACACATGAATTAGGTTAATCTTCTTTTTTTTTTTTTTTGATGAATTAGGTTAATCTTCTTTAACTACTCACAACATTACTTTCTCAAGAAAAATATTGAGCATCACTGTGCTCACCATCCCATCGTTAAGGCGGAATAAAAGAGTTAAATAATAGAACGTGTCTTAAGATATTCATCAGGGTTACTTCCTTCCCTAGTCGGCTAGGGTTTTCTCTCTGCATAGGGTTTCTTCTCGCTAGGGTTTCGGCTCGATCATCTCTTCTTCAGCACACATTGCTTTGCTTTGCTAAGTCTTCTCCCTGGCTTCTATCAGTGAGATCATTGGATTTGTTATGGAACAGGATCTAGTATTGCAATTAGCGTATATTACCCTCACAGAGGAGGACTCCACATCCATTGATCTTCAGGCCGCGGACTTGGTTACGGGATTGGTGGAGTGTCAGCGGAGCCTTGTTGGGATCGTACACGAGTATGGTCCCATAAATTACACGGGATTCAAGTCAGCCACGGAAAGGCCATGGAGATCCGGGAATTTCCATATTCAAAGTCTGGACAATGGTTTCTATCAGTTTTTCTTTGGTAAGGAAGAGGTGGCAGAGTTCGTTCTCAATAATGGGTCGTGGAGCTTTGAAAATCATGTGGTTGTCCTTCGTGCATGGAAACAAAATTATGTACCCGACCCTAAGGATTTCAAAGCAGAGTATTACTGGGTTCACGTGGCCGTAGGTGATCGGCTCCTGGAAAGTCTGGAGGTAGCGGCACGGTTGGCCCGGGGCTTTAACAGTTGCAAGGAAATACAAGTATGTGTAGTTATTGGTGGCAAAGGTGATATATTTTTTAGATTAAGGGTGTTGATTGACCTAACAAAGCCATTACGACACTTTATAAAGTTACGTTTGCATGGCGGGGATGAGCGTCTTCTCAAAATTAGGTATGAGTTGCTCCCCAAATTTTTTTTTTTTCTGTGGGCTCCTAGGGCATCGGTATAAGGACTGCGGCTTGAAACCGACAGAGATCACGGACATCAGTAAAATGTCGTTCGGCATTAATCTTGGTGGTGTAACAGAGGTACCGTTTGACGTCATCGTCCAGCATTATGATCTGGTAGCTTACTTGGCTGGCCTAGGGGAGGCGGATATGACTGCGACCGCAACTCAAGGGAATAGACAGACATATATGGCTAATAATTCGAGAAAGACTATTCACATCACTAAACGGCCTTACGAAGCAAATCAGGAGAAGGGCGCTGATGGAGTGGAGGATAGGGGACCCTAAGCGGATGAGGCAAGAAGATTTGGGAGTGGCTAGGGCTTATGTCATAGTTCATGCAAACCATTCAGTTACTGATTCATGCAACGTACCAGCGGTGGGAATGCGGAGCATCCCCGCCGACATCAATGAATACCTTAGCGTGGAATTGTCGAGGATTAGGGAGTTCTCGTGCAATTCGCGATCTAAGCAGTCTGGTTACGGCTGTAAATCCCTGTGTGCTTTTTCTTTCCAAAACATTTCTTTTTAGTTCAGACATGTCTTCAATTCGCATTAAGTTAGGATTTCATAATGGTTTTTTTGTTGATCGTGTAAACCGCAGTGGTGGTCTTGCTTTATTTTGGAATGCTGACATTAATCTCAATATTCTTAGATACTCTTCGGGTCATATTGATGCATATATAGCTGAGGGTGATAGGTTTATTTGGCGTATAACAGGATTTTATGGCAATCCCAAACATGAACTCAGACATGAATCATGGACCTTACCTCCAAAGTTTACCATGGCATGTATTGGGAGATTTCAATAAGATTCTATTTCATAGTGAGAAAACCGGATTGGCTCAGCGGCCCCAAAGGCAAATTGACAATTTTCGCGATGCAATCTCGACCTCGGCCCTTCATGATCTTGGGTACTCTGGACCGAAATTCACTTAGAATAACGAGAGGAATGAGCCTCATACAGTTTATGAAAGATTGGATAGGGGATTTGTTAATGACTCTTGGAGGACGGAATTTTTGAATGCTCGGCTTTATGTTTTATTGCATAAGGGGTCCGATCACTTGCCAATAGTTGTAACTTCCCAAAAAAATGGCAAATGGGTGCTTATATCGAGAAAAACAGTTAAGGGGGTTTGAGCCGATGTGGCTCAGGTACCCGGATTGTGGTCGGATATAGGAATCAATGTGGTTTCCCATGCAGTCGGCTTCACCCGAGAATATGCTTACCAGGGTTTCAGACACTTAGGAAGCTCTCCGCTGCTGGGGAGCCGAGGTGTTTGGGAAGTTGTCCCAACGAATATCTGAGGTGGAAGGGCGTTTGTTGTTGATGCGAACTCATGGGCCATTAATTTACTCCGAGGAAAAACGATTAATAATACAATTGGAATCGCTTTTGGGGGATCAAGAGCTGTACTGGAAAGCTAGTTCAAGGGCGGATTGGTTAATGGAAGGTGAACAAAACACAAAATATTTCCATCATAAGGCGAGCATTCGAAGAGCTACAAATCTAATTCAGAAGATAGAAAAAGTCGAACGGTGATGTGACGGAAAATGGAGCTGAAATTCAACAGATTGCCCTTGAATATTTCAAAGAGATTTTTGTGACCAGCCGCGAGGATAATCATTTGGCTTTAGACCCGTAGCTGTTCACGAAGACATTGGAGCCAGAGGTGGCCACTTCTCTTGCACGCCCTTCTCCCCGGCAGACATCACCAAAGCATTGAAGGACATGCCAAGTACGAAATTACCGGGATCGGACGATATGCGTGCTTGTTTTATTCAAAATATGTGGCATTGTTGTGGTAATGATATTACTAACATGGTGTTTGGGATCATTAATGATGGTAATGATGTAGCGCTGCTTAATCACACATATTTAGTCCTCTTCCCAAAAATAAAATCCCTCGTGCGTTTGTTTGATTATTGCCCCATCAGTCTGTGTAATGTCTTATACAAATTAGTGTCTAAAACTGTGGTTAATAGACTGGAGGCAGTTATGGGAAGAGTCATTGATGAAGCACATAGTGTCTTCCTTAAAGGTAGACTCATAACAGACAATGCGATTGTAGCTTTCGAGGTTTTTCACACTCTACAGGTTAAAGAGAATAAATCTCTGAATCTTGCCCTCAAACTAGATATGAGTACCACTCCGGTCAGTTTATCAATCGAAACAAATCATCAGTGTTCTTTGGTAAGGGTACCGACTTGGTGCTAAAGGAAACGATTCTTCTACAACTTGGTGTTACTGAGGATGATGGAACGGGGAAGTATCTTGGTATGCCGTATATTGTGGGGCGATCAAAGAATAAATCTTTCTCATATGTGAAGGGTATGGTATTGAAAAATCTTAATGGCTGGAAGGAAATATTTCTCACGCAAGCGGGGAAGAAGGTTCTTCTCAAATATGTCATTCAAGCAATGTCTACTTATGTAATGTCTTTATTCTTCTTACCGGAGGAAACACGAAATGCTATCACTTCATTGATGCAGTTTTTTTGGTGGGGAGATAATTATGGATCACGTAATATATGCAGGAAGGCATGGGAAAGCATATGAACGCATAAATCCGTTGGCGGACTCGGACTTCGTGACTTGGAAGCCTTTAACCTCGCCTTAGTCAGCTGAGTTCTAAAGGCAAAGTATCATCCACGATCACATTTTCTCAATGCAAAGGTTGGGGGTGCAGTCATCATATTTATGGAGAAGTATCATGGAACATTTGGGACTAAAATGTCAAGTGGGAGATGGAAGGCGAGTCCGGATTTGGGAGAGGATAGGTGGCTGCCCATGTCCCCAACCTTCCGTATCACGACCCTTGTCCTCTTATTCTCAGGGACTCATGTGTGTCTATGATCATTGATGAATCACAGAACTGCTAGAATGAGGAGGTTTTAACACAGTACTCACCCATATGATGTTCAGAATGTGTTATCAATACCTCTATGTCCTTCTCGAACGTCCTCAACTTGTGTGGGCGTACCATAGGTCGGACCGGTACACAGTTAAGATAGGATATGCAGAGCTGATAGAGAACCTTCACCGCACGGAGGCCGGAGTTGAATCGTCAAATGGGTTACCAGTTCGCCGTTTTTGGACTTCCATTTGGCAGCTCCAAGTTCCCCTCAAAATTTAAGGTATTTATATGGAGGTGTTGCCATGGGATTCTACAAACAAATGAGAATATATGTAGACGAATTCCTATTAAAAGTGCTATCTGCTCACGCTGCGGTTCGGCTACGAAATTTGATCGACATCTCTTCTTTGATTGCCCATACTTACGATCCGTATGGGATCACATGGAGGGATTTGGAAGGTGGAGAACTTATAATGCAGCAAGCTTGTTGAACTTCTTTGCTGGAATATTGCAGTAGGAGGATGCTAGAGGCAGTAGTACAATAGGCTTTCTCTTTTGGAACCTTTGGCTTCGTAGAAATTCGTATATTTTTCAAGGCCGGATCACGAAGGGAGTAGAACTTGTTAGACAAATACATGCTTATGTAGACCCATATGGTACTTTGTCTTAGGGAGCTTCAGACGGACAACCCATAGCTCAACCACTTGTGGGAGATGACCGCTGGATTCCACCGGCGGAAACTGGATATAAACTGAATTGTGATGCCTCATGGTCCACTTCATTGGGTAGTATAGGAGCAGTTTGGGATCTCGACTCCGGTGTTCGGTTTCCCCCCTTCATGCCAAACTCACTGCCATTTTGGAAGGCGTCAAATTCACTCGCAGCTTTGTCAACACTGAGCTCACCATTGAAACGGATTCCTTGCAGTCAGTGAGTCATCTTTCCAGCGCTGAGGAAGACCTCTCTGATGTGGGTTACTTAGTTAAACTTATTAAGAGAGAATTTTTGTTTTTTTTCCCGTTGTTAGTGTTCAGCATGTTCGTAGGAATGGTAATGTTGTCGCTTATTTGTTAGCTCAGTTTGGTACAACTTTAAAGTCTTCCCGTACGTTTGTTGAAAGTGTATCACACTCTTGTATACCGACAGTTCTTGCATACATTCAATAAATATCTTTTTCCCCTAAAAAAAAATTCATCAGACTTGCTTAACCACAACCATTCATAAAAAGTTATTTTTATTTTTACTTTTTATTGGAATTAAACATTCACATTACATGTAAGTAAAACTACTATAATTGTACTTGTGATAGTAAACTCCACTCAATTATGTAGGATGGTTAGTGATATTACCAATGCAGATATCCTCCTGCCAAGGCAAATGAGAAAATTAGAGATTAAATGTGAATAAATTAAGTAAGAAAATATTAGAGAGATAAATTAATTGAAAAATATTAATATTCACTAAAATGGTATTTTGGTATTTGAAGGTAATTGCATTGGCGGAGGAAATTTGTCTTGGCAATATCACTAGCCATACAGGATACCCAAGGGACTACAAGTTTTTTGTTTTTTGTTTTTTTGGTAGAACAAGGGACTACGAGTTGCTTTCTCTATTTGGTGTATTTGTGAAACTTATTATAAAGAAGGGTAAGATTAAGAAATTTATTTTGATTCATTTTTTTTCTTTGGTTGAGTTATATGTTCTCATAAAGCTTTGGTATTTTTACATTGGGGAAGAATAATGTGACTTTAATCTGTGTCCAACTTTTATTCAACTTGTGTTATACCAACATAACGTCCCAACTGAATAAAAAAAATAACATTGTATTATCGGTTTTCAAATTCCCCAAACTGGAAAAAAAAATTCCCCAAACTGCTAAATTATTTCTCAAATTATGCTATTTTTAAAAGTTAACGTCATTATTTTATTAATTGATTATAGGAAATTTTTCTTCCCTTTGAGTTTCATATTTGTTTCCTATATACATTATTGTCGTATGGTAAGAATCCGACTAACATTTGTTCCAATAATAATATTCTTCATTTGTCTAATGCCCTACTACTATTATGACATACGTTCCGGAATTATTTTGTTTATTTTTAAAAGTATATAACTTAAAAAAATTGATGAATTTTAAGAAGGAGATTGTGACATGCGACATGTTTTATAAAATTGAGACATGTATTGACAAATAGAAAGAATCGTTATTAGAAAGAATTCTATTCCACAAATTTAATTTACTTATTGATTCTTTTTTAAAGAGATACCAAAATGATATAGAATTTTTTTTCCTCTGAAAAGGGAACTTTATTGATATGCCCGAAAAGTTGTGAGAAAATTACAGACCTAGTGAGGAGGAAATATTTACAATTCTAGGAGTACTTTTCAGATTTCTAACTCTAGTTAGCATTTATGTACCATAGTGCATATAAGAGTGCACTGAAACGGCAGATTGGGGAATTTCGTCCCCAAACTTATATACGTTCGCGCGAATGATCTCCGTTCTAAATTTCTTTGTATTACAGCCTCCAAACAATTTGCATTTGGTGAAGGCAGTCCTTCCATCCAATTCTGTCAAGGTGTGATG
>JAOWBF010000037.1:11787361-11798595 GCA_028566175.1 Vinca major
ACATGAATTTGGGATTGCCCTGATTCCGCCGCAGAAGAGGCGGTGGAACCTCTATATGCAACCTGTAAATAGATAAGAGACTTTACAGGCTGACCGAAAATTCTTGGGGGACTTTACAGGCTGAAATTAAACATTGGGGTCTTTGCAGGCTGACCGAAAATTCCTGGGGGACTTTACAGGCTGATTTCCCAAATAATAATAGTATTAAGAAAAATAAAATAGGAGTTGATAGCACAAAGTAGGATCCTATGTCCAAATATTGTTTTCCCCCTCACTAGTCACATAATATGTACTCCCTCCATTCCTCAATATAGGTCGTTTAGGACACATTGAAAGGAACTCAAACAAACAATAATCTTCCTACCACAATTCCAATAATACCCTTTCCTTCCTCCTTCTCTTTCACTTTTCCAATAAATGATACGTTGAGGGTATAATTGGAATAAATTATTGACACCTAATAAATGACGTGTAAATGACGATTAAATGGGAATGGAGGGAGTAGCATATATTTATGTTTTGTTTCATGTATCTCTTTCTTTAAATAATTACGTGGTCTACTTGTCAGAGAAATTGAAATTGAAAATTATAATTTTCTTAATATGCAAATGAGGCATTGGTCTAGTGACCATGGTTGAGGCCTCTTAACGTAGAGAATATGAGTTCGAACTTCGAATGCTCACCCCGCTTCTTAAAGTTGGATGAAATGCTCACAGGAGGTCATAACCAGTGCATTACCACGAGAAGCCATATAACGTATACTAGTCTAAGAAAAGAAAGACAACAGTAAAAAATTAATATACTATACTAGCATACTTGGGTGAAAAACAATGGCTTAGAAAATCAATTATTTTTATATGGATTGATATTCATGCATCTCTTTCTTTAAATAACTGTCAAAGTAATTGAAAACTATGGTTTTCTTATTTTGTAAATGAGGTGGATGAAATTGCTCATAGGAGGCCATAACCAAAGCATTATCACGACTCATGAGAAGCCATATAATCTAAAATGTGTGCTCATATTCTTCTCCATTTTCCATTAAAATAGAAAGAACAAATAGTAAGATTTGTTTATCCCTATGCAAGAACAAATTATTATTTGTCATTTGATTTCTTGTTTCTACTTATTTATGCTTGCTTCTCTCAGACTGCATGAACTTGATGGCAAAGCATTGGAATTCCAGGAAATTATGTGGGCTATATCTTATTTTGATATGCCTGATGATCAAATGTAAGTAAACTTTAGTTTAAATCTAGTTCCTTATCGTTAATTGTGTTTTTTTATAGTTAAAAATTACTTTAGGAATTTAGAATTAACCAATAAGAAAGAAAAGTTCTTAACTTGCCAAACAATTTCCTAGCTTATTTTGGCTTATCGAAGCTGTGAAAATTTAAGCTCGAGCCATGTTCTTGGTGGGTCTGGTTTTTTGTTTTCCAAGTTCATTTTGTAATTGGCCACTATTTTTTGGTCTAAATGTGAGATCTGCTCTTGAAATTGTATCATGGTCCGAAAATTGTATGGAGAAGTGTGAATCGTTTGAGGTTAATGCAATAATTTCTAATTTGGCCAATGAATTTACGACTTACATATCCAAATGAGGATTTGAATCTTTGAATGTAATTTATGCTTACAACTTAGACTTGGCGATGTTTAAGTACTGATATACCAAGCGTGAATATGAAGCTTGTTTATTTCATTTTGATTGATAACAGATTTTTGTTACTAGTTTATTGTCGAAGATTTAGTAACATACAATTAGATATTTTGTGGGAATAGGATCTCGTATTTCAAACATAAACAGTTGTAAATTTTGTAAGTGAAAGAGACCTAAACCTTTCTTTTCCAATGAAAAAGGTCAAATGGTTAAGATTCGCTTATTCAAGTGAAAGAATATTATACAAATTGTTATTCAATAGTATCAGGATTTAGCTTTCGTTCCATTTAAAAAAATACTCATTTGATCTCATGTTTCTCTTTATGTGCACTGGGCCGGCAGAGGGGACACATTAGAACTTCTTGAATTTGATGATAAAAAAGGCATATATAGCAAGAAAAGATATGTCCGAAGTGTGGGGAGAACTATTACCATAAAAGAAAGTGCCAGTAGAATGAACCTCATCTTGAAACACAATTGCCAACCACGGCAAGCTGTTATGTCTCGACACAATAAACAAGAGCTGAAAAGGGACAGATAGGAACTACAATTGACTTTGAAGAGAGATCCACTCTGACTTCTGGAAGAAAAAAACATGAATATAATTCGGATACTTCAAATGGAGTTGAGGATTCTAAATTGTTCGACTGGTCCTCTTGTGAAATCCTATTTTGGAGCAACAGTAGAAAGAGGTAAGCTTCGAGGTGGCTGTCTTTCCTTGTATTGCTTTCCTTGCACACTCAATGGAGGAAAACTCGAAGATGTGATCTTGTTTGCTCTGAAGTTACTAGAAAAGGTTACGGTTTTTTTCTTCTTGCATATGTAAAATGATGGGGAATTTCTTCATTTATCAGATTGTTAAGTCGATTGCTGGTTTGATAATTTGCTTCAATTATAAGTTATGCATATTCAGGGAATTCTGCAACAGGCAGGGATATAAATTTGAATACTGAATACGTGATGGCTTTGCATATGTTAGTGCCCGTGTTATAATGGTAACATGTAAACTTCGACTTTGTTTCCATTCACTGCTACACATTTTGTCTCTGTAATGTTCATTTTTTTGTTTGAATAGATTATTACTGTATAAAATGATAGGAATATCATAATCAACTCTGTTTCTTGAACATTTAGCCCTTTGATTATGTAATGTTCAATAGCTGAAGAAAGAATTCCTGACCACAATTATGTAAATGCTCAATAGATGTGTTCTCGTCTTCAAGTAAAATAAATTCTGTATTTTGCTGCTTAATATAGTCATTTGATTAATGTATTTCCAGTTCTATCTTGAATGAGTTCATGAGTATAAATTAACATAAGGCTCTCAATTAAAGTTGTCCTTGATGGATCCTCTGCTTTTTTCAAGTTAGATGGATTCTTGAGGTTCTTCAGCTCGGATGATTTTCTTTGTTACTGATCATCTGAATGTAGTATGTTTTACCTCACTTGATTCAATCTTCACCTATGCATATTGATAGTGATTGACTGAAAAGTTTGTTCTCGGGGATTCGGATCCAGCTGAAAGACTTCTTGTTGCTGGATGGTATTATTGCAAATGTTTCTTGTCTTAACCTTAAAAAGGTAAGAGGAACATCCTGAGATGCAATCTCTTGTCTGAACTTTGATACATATTTGAAGCGTTGGCGGTATTGTTAAGAGAAGGGACCTCGAGAGGGAAAAAAGATGCAGTGACGGCTCTTTACAATCTATCCACTCATACCGAGAATTGCATGAGAATGGTTAAGTCGGGGGCTCTTAGGGCTCTAGCGGGAACCTTAGAATGCGAAGGCGTTGCAGAAGAAGCAGCTGGTGCTCTGGCCTTGGTCGTTAGGCAGCCTGCTGGAGCTGAAGCAGTTGTAAACGAGGAACTTGCAGTAGCGGGGTTAGTTGGAATGATGCGATGTGGAACACCGAGAGGGAAAGAGAATGCTGTTGTATCACTACTAGAATTATGTCGGAGTGGCGGTTCAGCTGCAGCAGAGAAGGTGTTGAAAGCACCCGCACTTGCTAGTCTGCTTCAGAGTTTGCTCTTCACAGGAACAAAGCGGGCAAGACGAAAAGCTGCATCGCTTGCTAGAGTTTTCCAAAGGTGCGAGAATGCATCGTTGCATTATGGAGGAATAGACGTAAGTTACTCGTATGCGGGGAATTCTGCAACAAGTAGGGATATAAGTTCCAATAATGAGTACGCGATGGCTTTGCATATGTCAGTACCCGTGTTATAATGGTAACATGTAAATTTCAATGTTATTTCATTCATTGCTTCACATTTTTTGCCTGTAATGTTCCAATTTTTTTTGAATTAGATTATTACTGTAAAAAAATTTATAGGAATATCATAATGATTCGTTTAATGCGAATACTGTTTCTTGAGCATTTAGCACTTTGATTATGTAATGTTCAGCAGCTGAAGAAAGAATTCTTGACCACAATTTGTATGGCTCAAGAAGTCTTTATGCTCGTATTCGAGTTCCCTGATACTGCATTATTTTGTATGGCTCAAGAAGTCTTTATGCTCGTATTCGAGTCCTGAGTTTCTGCCTGAATAAATGTTTCCTACTCGAGAAGTCTTTTATATGTTCCAGTACCAGGATGGGTACATCTCGTAGGACAGATTTTATTGGAGTACTGTTCTAGTCTGACCTTGAATTAGTCAGGTATAAAACCTTAACAGCCCGGTTCATGAGAACGGGAACGTTTTCAGTTTTTCTCAACTGGAAAACATAGTCCTAAAATATGCAGACGGGAGTCTTGTGTGGTCTACCAATACATCAAAGTAGGGCATTGTAGGGATGAGAACGATGGAAACTGGTAATTTGGTAGTCCTTTGATCATCTATCAGAGACGCGTCTTCCTGCTCAAAAGATAATAACTGGCCAAAGATTTGCATACAGGTTTGAGGTTGTTATTTACTGATACTAAGTCTTTATCTCGATGATGGAAATTTGTGTTTTCTTAGAATGTCTTTACTCTTTGCATGTTCTGCGTATGCGTGGTATGTGAGACAATATTCTCCCTGCAGTTTTCCAGGTCTATGCGTGGATGTGGGGGGCAGTCGGAAGTGATCAACTTAAACGTTTGTGCTCGAGGATACGGAGTTAGCTCAAATCACTTATGATTTCCAAGGAAGTGTTGCAAGTATTTCTTATCTTAACCTTACCAACAAGGTAAGAGGAAAATCTACAGATGCAATGTCATTCTGTGAACTTTGAATAATACATATTTCTTCTGTAATACATTTCCATTTCTCCTAAACACTAAAAATTCTTTGCAAGACTAGTTTTTTCAGTCCATCTTTTTTCTTTTTTTTTTACCTGCAAAAACTGCTGTAATTTTCCTCATTTTTTTTAAAACTATTTTTTAGGTACAAGGATGTCAAAATCTGAGACTGTCCATTCTGCAATGGCATTGGGATCCTTGTAAACTTCTGTTCCCAAGTCAATAGAGGTCCATTTCCTCCTAGCAGGTTTTGTCCCTGGATCCTGAAATAGTCATAAATATTTGCAGCTACCATCAATGCAAAAATAATTATAGCATTTGCCAGTATTGTAAAAGTCGGCCCAGTCGGCCTCCAACTGACTAGAAAATTCAAAAAACGGGAAAAAAGTTGATTCGGTCAAAAGTCGGGCTAATCGGCTGTAGTCGGTCAAAAATGTTTCAAAAGATGTTTATATAGAATTATTGTTTTAGCAGTGGTTTGTTGTATATGCTGGATTGTCATTGTATATTGCTACCTTTTCTTGTTTGATAGTGATGGCATTGTATATGATAACAAAATTTTAAAAAATACATTGTAATTTAGGTAAGTCGACTAGTCAATGACTACGCCGACTAGTCGCTAGTCCCCGGTTTGACGACCCACTAACGACTAGCGACTTCTACAACACTGACATTTGCATTTATATGTCATTTTTTCAAACGTTAAGTTTTGTATATGAAAAAAATTACTTTTTTCTTAAAAATCCTTTATAAAAATAAATCTCGCCAATTCCTCCATTTTTTGTTTTAAATTTACAACATTGCCCTCCTAACATAGAATTTTTAGATTCGCCCGACTCCAACATTTGAACATTTTTTTGCCAGCACATGCTAACATATTATCAGTCACCTAATCAGACTGATATGTTTTAAATGGGTGAAGGAATAGCCATCCGAGAATGGCGTTAACCGCTCAATTGAAAATCAATAGTTGAAATTATGCTAGCACGTGTTGACAGAAAGGGTTTCCAAATAGGATTTGGACTGCTATAAATACACCATGAGTTATTCATAAATCTTCATCTTTTCCTAGCATTATGTAATGCCTAGATAGACGTGTGTTTGATCTAATGTTTTAGGCGCAACTAGCGTTTAAAAACTTATTGGTTTCGCACCCAAAAAAAAATCTTGATGATTTCTCTCTATTTTTTGACAAATAATATACCAAATGCAGAACCTAAAATTAGATATGGAATGAGATTCAAACCTGGTAGAAGTAAAGGGATTGTGACAACCTTCCAACATCAAGCTCCCATGTTCTTGGATTGCCAATCCATCCTTCCCCTTTCCTAGTTGGATATCCATAGGAACCCCAAACAGGATGAGGAAGAATCTGCAAAATCTCCTGAGGCTGAGGATTACTAAATGGATCACACAAAATACTAGGTTGTTCAAGATGCTCCCCATTTCCTGGAGCACAATACAAATGATAAGCTTCGTAAGGGAAGTGAAAAGTGTCATTTCGATGAACGCGGGTCCCATTGGGAAATGTGTGATAAGGAGGGCATAATTTGTGATCATCTTTCCTACACCATGACGACGTTTCTGGATTCAGTATCATCTCACTGTATCTTGTAACATCTGAAGTTACATCTCCATTACATGGCTTCCCATTGTTCTTCCAGCAGCTCCCCATGTCCATCAAGTAAAACTGACTGTTTTTACCACCACCCTTGATCACATTCAGGGTGAATCTCACTTTGAAGTTCGGGGATTCTGGAATCTATAGAAACATATTTCACATGAACCTTCTAATAAAAAATCACTAAAGAAACAGTTTATAAACTGTTCATGAATGAATGAAGAGTATATTGCAGTTTGCTACTCTCAAGTTAAAGTGCAATTGCACTTTAATCCCCCATATCCAAAAAATGCTCCTAGGGGTCCCCAAGTCCATTAGTTAATAGTTTAGGTCTCTCACTATTACTCGCGTCTACGCAAGTCTATAATCAATTTTAACATCCCCTCTAATAAATTATCATCAGGGCTATAATAAGTAAGCATATGCAAGGAAGGAGGGGTTAAGATTGATTATATCATTTTAGACCTACGTCATTAGGAATAACAATGTCATTGTGGGTTATAATTGAGGGACGTATTGGTCATTTTCATATCTATTTAACGATAGTTTACTACTTAGGGGGTACTAAACTGAGGTAAAAGCAATAGTAAATGAATAGAAGAATTTACTCACAATTTTTAACATGCCTCTAGTTGGATAATGGTACCCTCCTGAAAATCCATGAGTGGCATCTGATCTTAAGTAAAGCATTAGCCAAGGGTACTTTGGGGATGTTTTCAAGAGGTGGTGAAAAATCCAACTTCCTTTCCCAACTTCTTTCTCCCAAGTCACTGAATAATAAGAAATGTTTTGCTGCTGCAAGTTTTCTACCCTACTAAGATCTGCATTAAGGTCCCAAGAACCATAAAATCTACCCTTAAGTTCATTCCTATTTTGCCCTTGTAAGGTTGTGTAATTGTGATACATCAATGGTTGGTTCATACAACCTTTGCCAAAACAAGGGAATTGTCCATCAGGTGGATAAGGTCCTATTTTGTGACCGTTTTTCGGACATTTAGCGGCGTAAGTATCCATATTGCCACTCTTTAACATGATCATCCAAAATTGCCATGGTTTTGGTTTGTCCTCAACTTGACATTTATACCCCAAGTAAAGCTCCTTTTGTGCTGCATAAAGATCTACATTGGAAATGTCCTCTGGCACTCCAAGAAAAGACCTCCCTACCCCTAACTTATTTTCATCCTCTGTTACTCTATGGACTAACATATGTGGAAATGATTTGCAGAATGAGCATTCACTTGCCTCTGTAATGAGATTATATTCAAGATTAGGCAAAAAAAAACAACTACAAATAATGAAGTAAAAGATACTCATTCCGTCCCACAATATTAGCAACATTTGAATATTTGTATACAAATTAAGAAATTTCTAAAAAACTATAAGATTCAGAGTTAACTCGTAATTGAAAACTGGGATAGGAATATAAGAAGGGTAAATGGTAATTAAATGTTTATTAATATTGCAAATGTAGCGGTTCTATAGAGAAAAATTAACCATCCAAATGTTGCTCTCATGCTGTGACAGTTGAAGTAATGTATAAAAACTATAGCAGCTTGACATTCTTGAAATGAATTTGCAGAATCTTCAGCTGATTATCCAGCAAATAGGTTATAAAATGTGACGGAAAACGACTTATGGGTCTGACAAAATTCACCGCCAACTACTTGACTACTTATGCTAAAATGAATATATCAGATTGACAATACATACTTAGGCACATACTCATATACTATTCAGTAATATCAGACATTTCAGATATAAGACGGGCCATAAAAAAGTTGAAGAAATTTCTAAAAATGGTAATAAAAAAAGGGAAAGATTAAAACTTGCCTTTTGATTCAGGGGAAGATTTATAAACATCAAAGCAATCAGCAGCTCTAGGGCTACCCATATAAGGAGCTTCTTCTCCAACCTCATTACATTGATTCCAAGACTCAATAGCAACTCTCAATCCATCCCTTTTCATTCCAGAATCTCCAATGGCTGAAATATATCCATTTTTGGTATTGGAAGCAAGAACAAGAGGAACAAGAAACAAGAATATTCCAATAAGTGCTGCCATTGATGATAAGTTTCAAGAAAACTTCAAATAACACAGAACTTTTGATACTACTATTTATAATAAATAAAAAGCATGTTAAAGTTGATGAAGCAAAGTTCTATGACAACCTTATGAAAAACTGTCATTTATTAAATGTTTGTAATAAAGTCTTACAATGGGATTGAAAAGTTGACCAATCTTTATTCTTTTCTTTTGATTAAAGTCTAAAGCAGGCTAGTATGTTTTCTTCCCTAGTACTAATAGCATAAGAATATTGCTAGAAATATATGGAAAACACACAACTTGAAGAAATATTAGGAATGGACCAAATTAGTCGTGGACAATAAACTAACACGGAATTTTAACCAAAAAAAGAAAAGAAAAAGAAAAAGGTAATACTCCATCCTTTCGGAAAATGTCTCATTTTCTAATGAATAAAAAATAAGGCATTCAATTCCAAACGGAATGAGTAGTATCCCTTTTTGTTTTTTGGGTATCAAGCCGACTAATCTGGTATAATATATGCACGATAAATCTGATTATACAACATAAAGTCACTCCCTCTTAAATAACTTAAACGTGTGGCATTACTATAACCAAGTCATCAGGGATGAAAGACGAGGCCAACTAAGCTAAACCCAGTTGTGAATATTATACCTTTTTGAATGTGAAAACAGATATGGAAATAGTGTATGGTGGTAAAGTTCTTGGGGCTGTTAGGTGTTTACTGGTTTGTTCATAATTAGTTTGGTGCCAACTTGTACTGAAAACACCATCCCCAAATAATCTTTTTTTTCACCAAATCTCAATAATATAATATTAACTTGGATGTGCCATCTTTTAGTAGTTTATTTATATCTATACTCACTATTTATATACTGACAAAAGGAATATGGTGATTTTCACTTTAATATTTCTTCTTTTTCGAGATGGACAAATTTAATCTTTTATATTAAAATTAAATAATTATATATTGAATACTAACTCCAATTAATCATTAAAGGTTATAGATACATGTTATTAACAAAGGTGAATTTATTAGCTTTCAAAAAAATGGAATTATTAAAATATGTTATCTAACAATAATTTAATAAAAATGTGCAATCTAATTGGAATATCATATAAATAGTTAATTTAAAGTAAAGACATGTATAAAAAGAAAACTTTATTATAAAAAACCTGAGGAATATAATTATGAACGCGAGAAATATTAATTGAAAATTTCTCAAGTAAACTTTTACAAAGTTTATCACATGCAAATTGTTGTACGTATTATGCTAGGACGACGCTAAAACAAGGAATAGATGAAAGAAATAAACAATATGTCTTTGTCTTTGTATGATCTCAACATTTAACAACTTAATTAACAATACTAGTAGTTAGTTTAACTAGAGGAGGGCTTTTTTGACATTGTACCTACTCTTTTTTCTTTTTGAGAGATATAATTATGTAACAAAAATGAAAAATTAAAAGTATCAAATATTGTTCATTATAAAGAAATGAGAATCCCAAAAGCTAAATTAAGTTTGTTGTTAAGAAAATAGGTATTTCTTATACTTAAAGCAATGCCTTTTATCATTTCTTCTCTTATTAGATGCCTTTAGCCTCGAGAAGAAGCAATTCTTTTCCTAGGAAAATGCTGTACCAAAAGAATTTGACTCTACATACAAAATCAGGGACGAATAGAAAGGCGGGTGGGACAGTCGCCCGAGATTTACTAAATATACTAAATTTTATATGTAATTCGAAATATTTGATCAAATTTATCCTCCCAATATATATATTTTTTTGCAGTCTTTATATTAGTTCTGCATACTGTTACAGTTTTTTGTAGCCCAGCTTACAAATTCAGGCTTCGTCCCTGTAAAAAAATAAAAAAAAAATAAAAAAGAGAAGAAGCAAACAATCTCACATTTTACCAAATTTAAAAAAAAAAACTCAAAAGCAAAAGTGATTGTCAATATTCTGGTTCAATACGTAATATGTGTTTTTTTTCTTTACATATTGAACACCATATCTATCATTAGGATCTAACGGTTGAGAACTTATTCTTCTATATAATTATGAATAATACATGCATAATAAGTGTTCATCTCAAATGTCCGATCAACTAATCTGATAACTGAATATGTTTTATATGTGCGAAAAGAACACATGTTCTGTATTGGACTCAAAATCGATTGCCAAGACAAACAATGAAGGATCTTTTCTTTTTTCCTCTTTGGTAGAAAAGCTAGAAACTCGACTGATACACACTACCAAAATGGACCCCTTGTTAGAACTTAGCAACAAGCACTACCTTGGGGGGCCAATTTTAGGTGGAGAAGAAAGCAATATTTGCCGGCAATTTTTCCATGACATTTTGAATTAAAAAAGCAAATAATCGAGATGCTTATTTATTTGTTTCTTTCATTGATCGGTGGTCAAGTATTAATCTGATTTTAATTGAGATCTGAACAAAATAAACCTAGTAATATCAGGCCCGTCTCGAACATCTGTGAGACCCTGTGCTAATTATTAAAATTAGGCCCCTCAATTTTTTTAAAGTGTAAATTATATATTAAAAAAAAATTAGGGGCCCTTTAAAATGAATATAAATTATATTAAAAAAAATTGGGGGCCCTTTTAAATGCTTTTGTTAAAAAAATTGGGGGCCCTTTAAAATGTGATGTTAAGTGATTTTTAAATGAATATTG
>JAOWBF010000037.1:11839670-11851538 GCA_028566175.1 Vinca major
GTTTAGTCTCACTTTTGGTGGGAAAACACAAAATTTGACCTTTAAAATTGGGCGGGAGAAATTCAAATTTTTCGTTCAGATATTCATTGAAATTGAAATTTTTGAAAGAAATTTAGCGGGAGAACTTCAAATACAATAATTTTCTTTCAAAAATTTCAATTTCAATGAATATTTGAATGAAAAAATTTGAATTTGAATTTCTCCCGCCCAATTTTAAAGGTCAAATTTTGTGTTTTCCCACCAAAAGTGAGACTAAACTCAAACCCAAACCAAACCAAACCTTGTCCAAGTGGAGCCATTAAATCTATGTATCTTTCTCGTAGAAAGAAAAATGTTGGCTTTTTTCTTGGGATCGGTTATTAGGAAGCATTTTTTAGGTTTGCTGGAAAATTTCGCAATCTTGACAATTATTTGGACTGACAAAATCTTATAGAGATGATTGCAGTTCCCATCTGCATCTATACATTAAACCCACTTGCAATTCTATCAGTGTTCATCCTCCCTAGACTAGAACAAGAAAAAAATTCAAATTTTAATTAAATTTACTTCATATAGTTTTATAAGTGTTCAGTCGAGAATATGATTGATTGATTGATTGAGGGGCATTCAATTAATTCCTATGATTGCCCAATGGATAAATAAATAATATAAACACCAACGATTTTGAATTTTATTTGTTACTCGTAATTTAGAATATTATAGTGTAACTTTATTTTTTTATTAACAAAATAAAATTAACAATTTTGGTAGTTCACATCTTTTAGTCTTTTTATTTTTATTTTCTATCTCATTATTAACAAGTTTTTATGTATCTGTTTTTGCTTGAAATGCCTTTTTTTTGTGTATAGTATTTTTTTGGGGTAAATAAAAGTTTGAACGGTTCAACTTTAATCACCACTACGAGTTAGGACAGACCCAAAATCCATAAGTCGCTTACTATTGAAGTGATGAACTGGATGTAGGTACAACAAACTTGCATGTACCCAACTAAATACATTGTAGAATTATTGTAGCAGAAAATATAAGGCATTTTTTTTGGCTTTTGAAAAATCCAAGTCCAACTCAACAAAACACTAATTTCAGTCAAAAGTTGGAGACAGTACAGATAGAGTTGCACTTAAAATGTACTATGCAAAAAATAAAATGATGAAAATTTCCAATCAGACCCAATTTATAAAAGGAGAGTATCCTTAATTTATAAAATCCTTAAAAACAATTGTTGATTTTACTTTTTAGTATAATTGTCAACGTCTAAAATGCCGAAGTATGGTTAAGACGATGAAGGCTATTTTCTTCGTAATGTAGGAATTCAATTAAAGTTGTCGAATTATTCAATTTAATAATTGTAATTAAAATAAATATTTTGTTCTGAAATAATTATTTTTTATCTAAAAATAACTATTTTAAACCATTGATTAAATTCTCACAATGTGAAGAAAATATCCCTTTGCACACTAACCAAGTCACTAAAATGCACGAAAGCTTTACCCTATTTCAGCTTTTTTAGAGATCACCACGTATATGTGCTTGGATGGGGTTTGGTTTGGATATGGTATAATTTGAGATTCAAATTCAGACTTAAACCAGCTTTACATTGAGTTTGACAATGAAATATGAAGTATTAAATCATCTTCATACTAAATTTCAGATTTATCCAAAATTGATTTGAGTCTTAAAGCAGACCAAATTCAAAGCAGACTCAATCCAAAGGTGATTAGAATCTCTGTCTGCTGTTTGCCTTTTTATATGTCCATTAATATTATCCATGCACACTCAACCTACATGATTCTTATTAACGAGGTGGATGAGATTACTATATGAAATATAAAAACAAATTTAAGTATTTACTGTCACTTTAATTTCAAAATATCTCATTTAATATAATGAGAATGATTGTGAAATAATTAATCGCTAATATTATTAAATGTATAAGTCGAGATTCAAACTCACATCAAAACAGGTTAATTACCAACCACTGTGCCCACGGTTGGTACCAGGCTTTGGCTGTCAATTATCAAACGAATAATTTTCTCATTCCTATTAGTTTGACGATTAATCAGTCTTAGTTCTAAATTCTAATCGTCTTCGCCAATTGGATTTCTTAGTTGAATCAAATGATTGTAGATTCAGATTAAGCTTAGTTTTTTAAGCCGCAGAAAATGATATCAATCATGGTATGTAAAATAATTTTGTTCTACAATGATTTGGAGTCTTGGGTTCTCTAGCATATATTTCTATAGAAAAGAAATTATAGTACAAACATCTTCATTTTCAAATTTCATTAAGTTTTCCCTTTGTGATTTGCGTTCTTGAAGCCAGAAACAGGTTTTTGAAGGGCATTATACAATTCCCAGCTGCCCAAGAAACGTCTTCTACATGGTATGAGAGAAGAAGAAGAAAAACCAAATCCGCGTAAAAAGTAACAAAATTTCTCCAACACTCTCATCATTTACCTGCAAAAACAAGCAGATGATTTTCAATCGTCAAATTCAACTTCCACATAATAAACAATTCAGAAATCGATCATTAAAATGAGGAAATCTTTAAGATCTATTTTCTTGCAAAGAGGGGAGAAGGAGCAGGAGATGTCAGAAAGTAGGAGAATTAATGAAAGATGGTAAACCAAACAAAGATTCGGTCCTTAACTGCTGTACCTCTTCTTTTCATTTCAAATAATCCTACACAAAAAGCGATACTCACGCCTACAGAGCCTCCACCACCTGATCCGTTTTCATTTCAAATACTAGAAAAATGAAAACTATGGTAAGAGAAGGAAGATATGAAAATTCATAATATTGATACTACTTTCATTCCATAATATAAGTCGTTTAGGACATGTAGCGAAAAATAAGGTAGCAAAAATTAAACAAAATATCAATATTACTCTCTTAAATAGGACTTATATACCACAAATTATAATAAAGAGAGTAATATAGATATTTTGATAATAAAAAAACGCATTGTTTTTATTTTCTTAATTTTCGCTACAAGTCCTAACTACTTATAGAATGAAGGGATTATTAGGAAAGAGGACATAGAAGCATGTTACTAATCCGGATTGCACGGGAGTTTTTGTCATAACCTTCTCTGTTTTCTTCTGTTATTAAAATCAAGACAGCACATGGAAGGAAGATGCAATCAGGAGCATCATTTACCAACCTGGAACTCCCATATCCCCACCTCTCCTTTATAGGGTTCATATTAAACATTTTAACAACATATTAAAATATCAATACTTTCCTTTACAACTTTCATTTTCAATTGGATTTATATAGGGGCCCAAAATGGAATATGGGGTGTTTTTGAAAGGGACCCCATAACCAATCCCTGATTGTGATTCCTCTAATATATTCTTATTTGGCAACCATATATATTTTTGCAATACCAATCATAAGTACATTGACAAAATGGAATGTACTTGTAGTCTAAATAGGAATATATGATTTTGTTAACTAACACTAGAACATGTGTCACAAGCACAACAAATATTTAAAGAAAATTTAACGGCTAAAAAGAAAGTATAGTCTGTTATCCCTATATGCAACTTCAGGGCCTTATATTTCTAGGGGTACACAAAGATACAAAACAAATTATGCCAAATTGATCGAAATCTACACTCACCATCAGCTAAGATTTGTGACTCTAGCCAAATTAATCATGACACACGCTGCAAATTGTTCTAGCACTATTTCCAGAAAGGAGAAGGGGATCTAATATCTAAGAAATGTTATCCTGAAGCGACTAAAGAACATTTTTCTTTGATTTACTAGAATATGGTCCATATCTAATGTCAAAAACTGTGTGCTTGGTTGAACTGCTACAATTACCACCCTTGCCGTCAGAAATTTCCAACTATGAAAGAGTTTTTGTATAAATCTAATGACAATGACATAAATATATATATTTGAACTAAATGAGTGAGCTTCAATAATAAACACAGGAAACATGACAAGAAATTCATCTTCCCATTGACATAAATTCAACCAAGCCATATCTGACGTCACTCCATGTCAGGATCAATGTCTTATAGGTAAGAGTAACTAGTAACATAATCTAAGGCAGCCCATGCTTACAGTGGAAATCTATTTTCAAACTGACAAGGGACCAGAAGATAAGTTTATGAAAATGTTATACATCGATCAGATGATGATAATCATCTTTGCAAGTTAAAAGCAAAACCTGTCTTCAATTACAAAGAGTAGTTTTTTTTTTTGCCAAAACGAAACTGGTAATAAGCATCTCTAGCTGTCACTTTTCAGATTCCTTCTTGATTTTTTGTGTTCTGCGACTTAAAGATATTTTGGCCTTATATTTATTGCAAAAACATTAATTTCATTTAGAAATATTAATAACGGGTTGCTTGCTATCATGCTGTACTTGTTGCTTTATGAAAGAAAATGAGTTCTTTTGGTTTTATAGAAATTGTTTTAGTCATGCTCAAGTTTTCACTGCCTATTGGAGGTGCATCCTTGTACTCATCCTGCATCATAAATATTTCTTTCCAGATTGGATATGGAAAATGAAAGTTAAATCTTTCCAAAGAGGACAAAAGAATCATTATCATATCAACCATGTATTTCGACCATTTAAAACCGATTTGCAAGGTTTTAATACTCTTTATACCTCGCCATTCAAGTTCGCTAGCATCATCTGATCAAGTTACTACTCATCTTTCCAAGATGCATCAAATGGTGGCATTCCTGAGATAAAAGATGCTGAGGGCAACCAATAAAACTAGTACACTGAGAATGTAAAAGGAACACTGGAAGCACATATCAAACTGAGATAATATGCACAAGAAGAACCATAAGGAAAAATGACAAAAGATTGCAAGTTCAAAATTTTGGCAACAAAACATGGATTGTGAGGAAAATGCTAATTAGTTCGAAATTTAGATTGGAAATAATTTTTTACCTATATCACAGAGCTTTGTAAGTGTAAGCATATGCAGTCCGTAGCAAGGTTTCATTCATTCTCCCTTTTCCTTTTCTTCGACTTCTTATTAGGGTTATTAGCTTTCAGAGGTACCGTCTCGTCCATCATAGCACACTCATTATGTGAAATGAATCTTGTTTCCTCAGTTACTGTCCACTTCTTGATAGCACTGCAGCAATCGTTTTCTTATATGAAATGACTAAACTGTGAAGGCACAGTACAAATATTTTGCTTATTTGGATATGTACTAATGTAGTTCAATAAAAGATCAGGAAAAAACCTGTCCAATTTTAACCTTTCTTCCGAATTTCTTTCCAACCATCGAACACACCCTGTATGAGCAGGAACTAACGATCCAGAAATGTGGAGTATTTCGTCATCGAAACTACAGGAGTACGCAACCAAGTTCAGTCATTTAATTATCCCTGTGTTGAAATGGTTTAAAGCAATCGGAAATGGTTTTGGAAACATATTTATTACTGATTAGCAGATGAAAAGAGTAATAGTGTCATTCGCTCTCAGCATGCTGCAATTTTTCACCACGTGATTAATTTTTTAGGTGCTGGTGTGTGTGCGCTTCAATTGTCTGAAGCAAAATCTATTCAGATTACACAAGACTTCCTTATTCATGGGTTGAGGAATACTCCTTTCAAAGAAAAAACAAGTTTATGCCCAGAGGTCATTGTAAAAAAAATCAGAAATAACTGTCATGTTACCTGCCACTTGAAAGAACATGTGTACTCCTATAAAGATAATCACGTTACCAAAATATTGAGAAATAGTTTCAATGTTTTCTGCAGGCATGACACACAAAAGGCCAACAAAAGAATCTGCAGTTAAGAATCTGACACATACACGGCCAATGTAGCTGTTTACCTCTTAACCAAGAAGCGTACAATAGTTCCAACCTCAATTTTATGTTTCTTGTGGGAGCTGCTGACAAAGACTTCTTTGCCATGTTTCTGTGCAGACGAGTTAAATTAGAGTCTTCAACATTAGATCAATCAGGAGAAGCACAAAGATCACTCCCCCATCTTTTCCCCCAAAAAATGAATAACTAAACGCTAATAGGTTCAATGAATACAAAAGTTCATAATTCTTACAATCTTATATTTAAATTCTTCGCAAATGTCTTCCCCTGCAATCACAGCAGATGAAAAACCAAGGACAAAAACATGAATGGACTGTTGGCTAAGTTTAACTACCTCACCCTCTGAAAAGGAACAGCACACGAACCAAGCATTAAGATGGTTACATAATTAAGCAAAAGCATCCACAATATAATAGATCAAACAAACCCAAAAAGAATGCTATGCAGTCCAGCGGTAACAAAAAGCAAGAGAAACCATGAAAGAACCAGATAACATCAAAGCTAAGAAAAATTCAGCCAGCTACAAATTCAAATAAAGTTTATAAAAAATAAAGCAGAGCAAAAACAAAACATATGAAAATGCAATTTCTCGAATAATGTACTACTCCCTCCGTTTCACAATTAGACTCTCCATCTCTTCTCAAAATATACAACTTTTCCAACTTCTAAGATTTATTTCTAAAATTACCCTTATTCATATTCTGGTATAAAGAGAAAGAGTTTAGGCTGGCCGCTGAGACTTAACGGAGATAAACTAAACTTCTTAAGGTTATAATAGGAAGAACACATACTGTCTGTATCTTTCTTAATCTATGCTAAAGTACTTAAAAAGACTTATATTATGAAACCCAGGGAGTAATAGCTAAGATCAACTGAACATAAATTTAAGTAATGTTACTTTCCCATGTGTATTTCATAGTAAAATACCTCACAATTGATTTAAGGAGCTCAAAGTTCCTTGAAAACACAATCGACACAATGCACATTATGTAAGAGTACCTAAAAGCATGTTAGGCTTTGGATTAAAAACTAATAGCTTTGCCTTTAGTTTCACTCCAAAATAAGGATGTATTCCTGGTAATATTCTTGCCAAATTACTAGGTTCCTTTGGTTCATATGCCAATACAACTGCAACAAACGCTTAATTAAACCTGCAATAAACAAAAATTCGTTCAAAACTAATTGAAAAAATCAAATTCAAGATACAATTTTGAATATATGAATAATTCAGAAGAATCAGAAAAAATAAATGAAACTTACTTAAAAAGCATAGAGCTGAGTTCACGAAGAATAGCATCTTTAATCCTATTTATCTTCTGTGGGTGCAGGTAGATCACTAAGTCGGTATCAGCAACCGCCAATGCCTCCATTGATTCTGTTCAGAAGCCAACTGCTGGTGCAATTTTAGTTTCCTCCAACAATGGCGAAAAACCCTAGAAAAGCCCTAATTTTTGGTACTTTTTGTTGCAGACAAGCAGCCACGTCACTTAACGTAAAGAAAAATATTCGGACTTCAAGGTCTGCTGCTTTTGTATTGGGTTTGACTACCCAGCCCAAACATATTTCCAATGTGATCTATGGTGAGCTACTCTTTGGGTAACCCAATTGATTTTGGAAACAAAAAAAAAAAAAATCGGATTTCTCAAACTTTATTCATTTTTCCTTTAAAAAAAAATTATTCTTTGAAAGTGCGTAAAAATATGGCATAGAAGATTATTGATCTTTTCTTTTTCTTTTTTTTTTGAAGAAAAGATTATTGATCTCTGATTAATACTCCATTTATTCCTAAATAATGTTAACATTTTGACTTCGATTTTTTTCAAAATGTTAACATTTGGACTATCAATGAATATTTAATGAACATTTACTATTTTTACTCTATTCTTACATTCCTTTTAACTACAATTTCAATTTCCAATAAGTAGTTAATTTGGATATATTAGTCTTTTGACTTTAATTCTTATTATTCTTAGGAATTTCTTAATCTATGTAAAAATTTGAAATGTTAACCTTATTTTGAAATGGTGGGAGTAATATAGAAGTTTACCCATCTTACCAATTAAATCAACTGGAGTTGACTTCAAACTTTTTATTCAATATAATTACCTTTGTGCTCTAAACTTATTCTAATGTTTTTTTTTTTTTTGCTGAATAACATATTCTAATGTTGCATACTCTTTTCTTTCTTCACACATTTTCAAGATTACTTTAGTTTTCTATTTATATTTTTAACTCCTTTTTTTGTTCTAAACACTATTAAAGAGGATGTGACTTGATCTCAAAATTTAATATCTCAATAAAACTAAATATGAATTGTATTATATAATTAATTCTCATCACCCATCGATCTTGGGCACATGTCTATGTCAAAACTATCTAAACACTTATTTACTGATACATGCAAGTAGAATTCGAAGAAAAAATATGAGAATATTGTAAGATCAAAATCATCGTGAACGAAAAAATCTCAAGATTGCAAAGTAAAAGCACATGGCCACTAATTGAGCAACCCCCCCCCCCTCCCTTAACTTTTTAACACCCCCATTCCTCTAATTTTTGTTCTCCCTCTCTCTCTTCTCTCTATCTATAATAAATGCGCCCAACCCCTATCCCTCATTAATTTTCTGCAGCCGGCAGCGCCGCCTCGGTCCACCTGCAAATTTAATTTAAAAAATAATAAATTTAATTTAAATACCCGCGTGTAAATTTACACGCGGAATACCCTAAAACCGCCTACAAAATTACACACGGATATTTTTTTTAAAAAAAATTAATTTAAATACCCACGTGTAAATTTACACGAGGGATACCCTAAAACCGCCTACAAAATGGCAGGAAATTTGCTTCCGGCGGCGGCGGCAATTTTCCGGTGGTGGCAGAAGTTTTCCGGCGGGCAGACAAAGTAATTTGGGAGATTTGTTGGGAGGAGAGAGAGAAAAAAAATTAAATAAGGGAAGGGGGTAAACAAGGAAAAAGGGGGGTGTGGCTGTAGTCATACCCTTTTATTAATATCTGGACAGGTGTTCGAATTTCTTGTTATTATTAGCAAATTAGTGAAATCACTCTAATAACAATTTACAATTGGTCTTTAAAGTCCCTAATTTTTTAAAAATAATTTAGGTTCCAGAACAACTCTTTTTTTAAAAAAACAATTTATTTATTGGGGAGAAGACATATCTATTACAATAAATAGAGGATTTAAGAAGCGGTGAGTGAAATTTGAACACATGATGTTTACATCATTAGGTCTCAATCTTGGTACTAGACCAATGCCTCATTCAAAAGGTCATTTCGTTCCAGAACAACTTGCAAATTGGTTCCAAAGGTTATTTTGTTCAAAAAAAAATGTGAGTCAACATTTTTAAAATATCCCACTTAAAGCATCAAGGATATTTTTTGGTAATTCATATACTAACCTACCTCATACTCAATTCCTAACCCACCCAACGAATCAAGTTATTTGAGCACAACGAATCAACATTCCTCTTAGAATCACCTTCAACTTCAAGCATTATTGTGCAATGCATTTACATATGTAGAGCGAAATGATATCTTGCTACAAGTTTAGCTTCTTCCTTCCATTCACACTCAGCCTTTTTTATTATAGAAAAGACTTTAATACCCGCAACTCAGTAAATTCAAGTCATCTAGCACTCCGGAAAAGTTAGTAAAGGGTACTCTTAAGTCTTTTTTTTTTTCATTTACAATAAGGGGAAGAAGAGCGTAGGAAGCTAAAAATGATATCGTTTCCATTACATAAATACATACATGCAGATTATGGTGCATTTCAACTTTATTTGACCTTTGTTTCAAGAAATTGCATTCATAACCTACTAAGACTATCAACGTTTCTTGCTGAATTCCCTCCTAGCTTCACTCTTGGCATAAGAACAGGACTGCAGCAGAGGAGAACAAAGAGCAACTCCGTTGTGAATATCGTCATGCTAATCCAGACAAACAATGTATTTCGCCAACACCACACGATTCTTTTCAGTCCAGGTTGTTCCGACTCCAGGGTTAGCGATGCAGAATGTATTTCTGGAATGCCAGCACCGGGCTGAAACTCGGCTCGTTGTTCAATAGTCACCCTTAGGCAGGAAGTTGGAGTAGTAGCAGCTTCAGTAACATCTTTAAACTTTATGTTTAAAACTTGAGTCTCGGAAGCCAAACCATAAAGAATAGGAGGAACTTTAAGGAATGTTAATAAGAGGCGAATAGGTTCGCTTCTAAACTGCAGCATGCTTGGATGCCTTGAGCTTGCTAGGACTTTACCATCAGCAGCAAGATAATCTACTCTGACCTTCAGAAAAAGAAAGAAGTGAAAGATTAAGCATACTAATCTCTTTCCAGACAACCCCCCCACCCCCCCCCCGGGGGGACACATAAAAAAGTATTTCTTTAGAAGGCAGTTCCAAACCAGGCAACCTAATACAAGGATGTCATATACAAACTAAATCTGTACGGTAACGTTCTTCAGCTTCACTCATAGATCAAAACGAGTTATTTAGTTCAAGGGGGGAGGGAACTAATTAAGATAATTGGTGGGGGAAAAAATCCAACAAAAAGACTGCATTCTCTATATTCATCTATGGTATTGATTTAGGAGGGGACTGAAAGGTATATTACTACAAGTAGCAGCAAGCTGCAATTAATCAGAACCAGTATGATGCAAAATGCACTTGTTAATAACAGCTGCTTGTGAAACTCGAGCTAAAAATGCACTTGTTAATAATGCTAGAATTATAATATTGTACAATGCAAAAATTTAAGAATGCAGAAATTAACTTGCAACTAAAAGGATCAACTTTTCAGGACCTGATCGCATACCTGAAAGATCCCAAGGTTTCTGTTATAGTCCGACTCTGGTAAGGTCAATGAAACAGTAACCTGTAACTTATGCTCAGGTGGTATAACTCGCCCTCCGCCTAGCTTTGCAACTTCCAACTTTTGACTACAATCTGTGCCATAACATGCCTCCGAACATCCAATTATCGGCACAAATACCATGGGACTTCTTCCTGTATAGTCAAAATCTAACTTTTCCTTCATTTTTATCGGCTCCTCTACAACAAGCCTCATCAATATACCACCCGCGATAAATGCTGAAACCAGCATTGCCGTCAAAACAACACCTACATAAACTGACCATAGCAATCCCCACATTAACTTTAACCCCAACTCGACCACTGATCGAGGCTTTCTGAACCATTCATACATAGACGAATTCCCAAACACAGAATTCCAATTCCTCATTGCATTATCAATCAAATACTCTTTCCCTTGATTCACAACACTAAATGGATCCATTACAAACATAAATGACACAGAACTTAACCATATTGGAAACTTAAAAAAACGCATCCACAAATTGAATTGATATCCAATTGCACTCATTATTAAACCAGCTAATACAATAAGAAAACTAGAATTACTATCATCATGAGTTTCCCCTTCTCTTAAACTCCAAATATCATCTGAAACAAAATCAAGAACTTTATCATTATTATCACAAGAAGTTGCAGAATTCACTTCTTTTTCCTCATTTTCAGTTTCCTTATCACTTCTAGGGCTCAAATTGAACTTAACCCCATCAGGGTTCTTCGAAATTCGATCAAAATTTTCACTTTCCTCCTCATTTCCCTTCATTTCGGAAAAAGATTCAATCTTTTCCCCTTTAAACACCACATATTTATCCTCGAAACTTACCCCATACAATTTCTCCGGCTTGAACTTCGAATCAACAGTTATAATCGAAGATTCATCGCTGAAATCGTCGAATTCGAACTCCTCAAATGCTTCCAAGAACAATTCTTGATCATTTTCATCCTGATTTTCCAATTTCAAATCTTGAATTTGAATACAATCTTCCATATTCAAGTGAAATTAGGTATAATAAGTAACGAATTTGGGATTGGAGGGGTTTATATGAATGGTTGTACGTTTAGCTTTTGGAGTAGTACCACTTCTTCTGCTCAAAAGTGATCGCCGGTGGTGAGCCATAGCCATACGAAAGGGGAAAGAAGATTGAAACTTGTGACAGAGACTAATGTGCTAAATTTTGA
>JAOWBF010000037.1:11859866-11874007 GCA_028566175.1 Vinca major
AACGGAAGGACGGAGTGCACCAATCATAAATTGTTTTAGGATAGAAGCTGTTGAAAAAATACTTTGTGGACCCGGCTTCTAAACGGTAAATAGTTTCTGGACCTGGGATGCAATTTTGCCGTTATCCTATCAGTTAGCAACTTTCCACCATTTGCAATTTTTGTCAAAATCTTGAATATTTTTTATTGTCCATTCTCTGTCCTGTCCATCTTCTTCTTAGATTTTCTTTAGTTTGCGATCTCTTGAAGTTTTTGGGATAATAATAACTCAACTTATTAGAGGATCAGAAAATCCGAACACTTCTTTTTTTCCTTTTTGTCTTTGTAACTAACTGCCACTTGTTGTAGATCTTTTTTCACATCTTTGAAGAATATGGTTTCAAGAAATGCTGTTGTTTCAGTGAGTCTTGCAATGGGTTTCTTTTTCTTGTTCTTGAGATCAGCTGAATCTATAGTTCCACAGGAAGAAGGTAAATAGTAGCCAAACTGTTTCCTTCATTTTGGGATTTATGATGCTTTTTTTGATTATGGGTTATGAGCAAAATTAATGAAAACAAAGAAATAGAAGTAGGGATTTTTTTTAATATGAAATCAATAATGGTGGAATTGTATATGGATAATGAAGGGTCAGAACTTTTGAATTCTAAAGTAATGGGGCCATTATTGGAAGTAAAGTCAGTAACTTTAGGAAGTTGCAGTCTTCTTTTTGCAAATTGGAGCTTAAGCCTCTCTTTGGGTTTGATTAACTCTGACTTGGTATTAGGGGGAGGGGGTGGGGAGGGGGCATAAAATTAGGAATTTTCTTACTTCATTAAAAATATTATGAAACAATAGTACTTATTATTTTCTTAAAAGTGAGATCATAAAGCTGCAACCTTTAGTCTTCATGAACTGAAAGCTGATATATTTCTTAGAGATTAGTCTGGATTTTCTTGGTGCAAAGTATTATAATACAATTTTTTGATTTTTTGATTTTTTGATTTTTTTTTTTTGGAGATGAAGACTAATAGCCTTTTAATGCATTTATGGGCTGTTTCAATCTTTCCCAAGTAGTGAGATTTTGTTGATATGTAGAAATAAATTATTAGGAAATTTTAGCTATGAGTGATGTGAAGCAGGCTTGCATACAAGATAAGTGCACTATCCCAAGGATATTGTCTTGTAGAAGTGAGGGAACTTTCTTTTGCTGGTTTCTTCCTTTTAGTCGTCTTGTAGAATGATAATGAAATAGAAGATGAAAGTCGTGAAATGATATGGGAGAAAATGTCATGTATTATATACATTGGAATAACGGACAAGCTTTTTATTAGTTGAATTATTAAATATGGATATAGAAGATGGTAAGGTCTAAAATTTCTTGAAAGTTGGCAAATTGATTATCAAACACGTGAGCTTGTTGGTTAACTACTGTTGTAATTACTTTCAAGTTAAATATTTTACGTTGCCATTAGTTTGTGCCCTGCAATGTTTTCTTAACAACTTATGCTAACTATTATTGATGTTCTTGCAGTGGCTGCTCTTCAGAGAATTGTTACAACAATGGGTGCAACTTCTTGGAGGTTCGACCCTGTTTCTTGTAGTTTCGAAATGGTTGGTCTAGCACCACAACCTCCAAATGGAGCCACTAGTGAAGTTGAATGCAACTGCAGCATTCCAAATGCCGGTGGCTGCCGCATCAAAAAGATGTATGCTTTTCTCATCTAATTATAGGTTTTCCTGATTCTTGAATTATTCATTTGAGCCACTTTATATTATGTTGGTTTATCTCCTCATTTGAAGCATATGATGTATTTCTGTATTCCAATACTCGAGATTACGTCTTTCTCCCCTCCATTTTCTTTTGGCTATTAAACATCAGGTGGCTCTCATTGGAGATAAATAAATAAATAGAAGGCTGCGAACCGAATTTAAACTTGCATTTTATTTTTGTCTTTATAAGCTTAATATTTCCCTTAGACTTTTGAGTAGAAAATATTGAAGAATTACAAGGTTTTCCTTACCTTCAAGTTGAAATTTATTATGTACCATAGATTAACATGTACTCATAGTAATGTATGGTGATTTTGTATCGTATATGAACTTTGTTGAAGAATGAATAGCAACTGCTTCCAAACTTTGTGTTGATTTTTGTTTTTTGGCGCAGTCTCATAAAGAACCATAATCTTCCTGGTCTTCTGCCGTCTGAGCTTGTGAATCTTCCTTATATCCAGGAAATGTAAGCTCCTTTTTACTTTCAGTATTAAATTCTTCTTAAATATAGTGGAACTCGAGGTAGTTTAATGTATCTTTTGATACTTTCAGTGATTTGGCTTATAATTACCTCCACGGGACAATACCATCTGAATGGTCTTCGACGCAGTTGACTTCTATGTAAGAGAATCTCTCTCTCTCTCTCTCTCATGCATAAGATGAGCAAATGACTTGCGTACAACCGTTGAATGAAATTGATGAACTTTTGTTCCAGCTCATTATTTGCAAACCGATTGTCGGGGGAAATTCCGAAGGAATTAGGGAATGTTACCAGTCTCACATACCTGTATGTCTTCAACTCTTACTTTCTCCATTGTTCATACTTCATATAGACTATATTGGCTGAAGTCTAGAAATATGTTAAGAAGTACTTTGATATGTACTTTAATGAGTTTTTGTTGTTTTAACCAGGAACCTTGAGGCAAACCGATTTTCTGGCACCGTGCCTTCCGAACTTGGGAAACTAATGAAATTGCAATCCTTGTAAGTTCTCCATATCTTTCTTACTTTAGTTGTGCTCCTTGAATATAATTTTTTCACATGCTTTATTTTGGCTAACTGTACCTATGATGTAATTCTGAAATCACAGGATTATATCGTCCAATCAATTTTCGGGAAAGTTACCAACTTCGTTTTCTGGACTAGAAAATCTAACGGATTTGTAAGGAACTTTTAATGTGCTCTTCTGCTTACCTCATAAATCTTGGTGGGGACATTCTGTTGAATACTATTCTCTTTACATGCAGTAGGATAAGCGATAACAACTTCAGCGGACCAATACCTGATTTTATACAAAACTGGAAGCAACTTGAAAGATTGTAAGACTCTTCTCTATCAACAGTATAATCAGGTTGAACATTTGACATACGACATTGGAAATTCAATGCTTCATTTAATCGATACAAAATATTTTCTTTCTAATAAAGAGATATGGAAGCGTCTAGTTTGGAGGGACCTATTCCAGCAAGTATATCTCTTCTGGATCAGCTAACTACACTGTGAGTATAAACTTCTTTTTTTTTTGTTCTGTCTTATAAACTATCAATCTTGATATTTCTCCGTGCAACATTCCATCTTGACATTGCTTTGTGGTGTCATTTCTTCACACAGGAGAATCAGTGACTTAAAAGGGCCAACTCAGGAATTTCCTGCGCTCAGTAATATGACACTCTTGAATAGACTGTATGTTGGGTGCTTTGTCTTAAATGAGAATTTTTGAGATGGTCGAAGTATCCCGAGTTCTCAACAGTTTATAATATGATTTATTCTTTACTTTAGGATACTGAGGAACTGCAACATGTCTGGAGAAATTCCTGCTTATGTTTGGAAAATGAGAGTTCTGACGATTTTGTAAGTATATATAGTTTGATTGAATTCGTCTCCTTCATGAATATAAAGTATGTATTAGTATAAAATTCATCCCCGTGCAGCAATTGTTTTTACAATATTAAGATAATTATTGTACGGGAAAAGAAGAATTGCTAGCCTATATTCATCCTTTTCATAGTGGATAATCTCTACTTGTTTTTTTCTCCTTTCAATTATACATGTACCAATAAGTTTATTCGTTTCCTATGTTAATGACTGCTGAATTTGGACATTAGCTGTCTCATATAAAAATACATCCAAAATGAGAAATATTGTAGAGAGAATAATTTTATGTTTGAGTTAGTACATATTCAAGAAGTCGTGTACTATGACAAAAAGAAAAAGAAAAAAAGGAAGTCATGTATACTTTAAAAGTCCAAAGTTGGAAACTCGAAACAAACTTGATTTCTCAAAAATTATACAAATAAATATTCTTAAACTACTATTTACACGAATGGAAGTAACCTAGGCTTAAGGTAGAAGGATGTGGTTAATATTTTAAAATTTGATAAAGGGAATATGAAATAGAAGTGGTTAGCTGCATGAGCAAGTTAGACGGAAATGATTAGTAGCCATATTTGGATAGTCCGAATGGTTGAAATTTTGTAGCGAAAAATAAGCAAGTAGAAATGACATGAAAAGTAGTGAGGGTTCAAAGGCTACTGGCATTTAATGTAGTAGTGAATATGCATACTCCTTAAAAGAGTCAAAATTCAATGGAAAGCAGAACACCGACGAAAAATAAAAGGAAAAAAAATATCAAAACTGAGGAGTAAATTCCCTACTTCATCCCATGCTCTTTAACAGGTAGTGTTTGTTGTATTTTCTGTATCGGTTAAATGATCCAGGAAATAACCTTAAATATATGTGACCTTCTTGTTATACTAATGTGGAGTCATATTACATAAATCTCTTTCAAATCCTCCTGTTTCCTTTGTCACTAAAAGAGAAAAATGAAAAAACGAGTAAATCCTGCTAATGTTAATAACATTGTCAGGGATGTCAGTTTCAATGAGTTGCGGGGGTTGATTCCAGACGACTTTAGTTCAAGAAATCGATTGAGATTTGTGTAAGTCCAGAAACTTGTCATTGTTTATAATGTTTGAATAGTTTTAGGAAATTGTCGTTTAAGGATGCGATATTCTTCTCGTTGATAAGCGTACTGTTTCCTTGTAAAAGATTTTTAACAGGCAACAAGCTAAGTGGAAATGTACCTTCCTCAATTTTGCAAGACGGAATGAATGTGTATGTGTACCGTTCTCCCTGCTCCTTTTAGAATGTTTTTCATTACTGCCCACGAATTTATTTTCCTCTCTGAATGATTAACAAGATTTATAATGATCTGTTGACGTTACATGCAGTGATCTTTCTTATAACAATTTCACATGGCAAGGCCCTGATCAACCTGCTTGTCGACAATATATGTAAGATCTCGTTAGTTTGCTTAGTCGGATTGAAAGTTCGCGGTCAGATAATTTTTCTAATTTGAAGTTTCTTTTTTCTTCTGGACAGGAACTATAACATAAACTTGTTTAAAAGCTCTTCAACAACTAACGCTTTGTAAGGTTCTTTTATGGATATTAACTTTATTTCTTTCTCTCAGGGACTATGTCCCCTTTCCTGGTTTTGCAATGGCACATAAATAGAGAGAGTTTTTCAACTTTTTATTTTGGTGAAACGTAAATAGACAAACAAACATATTGTCTGTGTTCATGTTTAATTCTATATTATGCTTGTGATTCTAACTGCTGTTGTTCTTCATCTGAACAGACAGAATGTTCTTCCATGTTCAGGAGATATCACGTGTCCTAAACGTAAGTGTGGTCTCTTTTCAGAGAATGTGATTAAAATCTACTCAAGGAAAAACCACGAGTATTTAACTATTCATCATTTTGACTCATTTAAGAATGTTCTTGAATGTGATTGTTAACTATGCAGGATGTTCTTTTCATGTTAATTGTGGTGGAAGTGATTTGACTGTAAAAGAGGGCAACAGAGAAGTCTTATATGAAGGAGATGCAGCAGTTGAAGGCGGTTCTGCAAAATATCATTTGACTGCCAATAGTTTTTGGGGATTTAGTAGCACGGGAGACTTCTTGGATGATGCTAATACCCAAAATACACGTTATAGAGCAAGTATACCATCACCTGGTCTCTCGGAGATGTATAGTACAGCACGCCTTTCTCCTCTTTCGCTCACTTATTTCTACTATTGTCTGGAGAATGGAAGCTACAACGTGAATCTGCATTTTGCTGAAATACAATTTACAAACGACAGCACATACAGCAGTCTTGGAAGGCGGATATTTGACATTTTTATCCAGGTAGTTCACATTAGAATGCATATATTATTGTTATTACCGTGGTTTTGAAGTGATATTAAGGTACTTTTTTCGTCACAGGATAAACTGGTGGTGAAAGATTTTAATATCGAAGATGAAGCTCGTGGAGTTAAGAAGCCTTTTAATAGATCATTTGATGCCATGGTAACAAATAGTAATATCTTGGAGATCAGATTTTACTATGCAGGCAAAGGGACCACAAGAATTCCTAACCGTGGAGTTTATGGCCCTCTTGTGTCAGCTATCTCCGTTAATCCAAGTAAGTCGTCCCTTAGAATTCCCCTTTTTCTTTTAAAATATGTTCCCACCGTTGATCCAAGTCTTCACGCAGATTTCAAGTCTTGTTCTAATGGAAAAAAGGAGAAGAGCGTAGCTCTTCCCGTGACTGTTGGAGTTGTTGCAGTATGCATAGCCATTCTAATACTTGGTCTTCTTTGGTGGAAAGGATATTTCCCGGGGAGGAAGAGGAAACAAAAAGGTAAAGCACTTCTAATTTTCAGTCTGAAATCGAAAAAGACTTGCCAATTGTTAACACTAATGAGCACACACCCCAAATGAGCGTTTAGTCGACTAAATGGTAGAACGGACGCTGCAAGAATCTCGTGTTCTCTTTGCTTAAAATGTCAAAACCAAGGCGTATATAAACTTTTAGATGCCAGAGATACAAATGTCAGCAATTACAATTACTTTAAGGGGTGTTGATAATTTTTTTTTGAAATTTATATAACTTTCCACTTCCGTGATTGAATGCTATCAAATTGAAAGTTAATACTCTCGAATGTCCTTTTAAACAGATTTTGAAGGGCTACCGCATCAAATGGTTTCCTTTACTCTGAAACAACTTAAAGCTGCTACAAAGAACTTTGACCACGTAAACAAAATCGGAGAAGGTGGTTTCGGTCCTGTCTACAAGGTATGTGTTTATCTTGAGCTTTGTGTGAGCGCGTTTTATATACTCACTTTGTCCGAAATTACTTGGTCACTATTAGAGGGTTTCATGGAGCTTAAGAAAGTCATTAACTAGGTCTAAAATGATGAGTTAAAGGACAAAACACCATCTTGAAACTTTAAAATAAAGTAATGTTGGTAGATATAATAAAGTAAGGGTATGATGGGAAAAGATAATAAATTCGTTCTTGATTTGACAAATTGACAAGTATTTTGGGACCAAAAAACTTGAACAAGTGACAACTGATATGTGGAACGGAGGGAAATAATATTTGCGGACTCTAAGATGGTGTCTGTTGCAGGGTATATTACATGATGGAACAGTCGTTGCAGTCAAGCAACTCTCAGCTAAATCAAGGCAAGGAAATCGAGAATTCTTAAATGAGATTGGCATGATTTCTTGTGTGCAGCACCCAAATCTTGTTAAGCTTCATGGTTGTTGCGTAGAAAGTGATCAATTAATGTTGGTCTACGAGTACATGGAAAATAACAGCCTTGCCAACATTTTGTTCGGTACGCCTTGGTTTGTACCATATATAATCTTCACGATTTACTTTTTACATATTGACCTGTCTAATACGATTCTCACTATTCGAATTTCGAAATTTGTGATATGATCAGGTTCCAAGAATAGTCAACTGCTGTTGGATTGGCCTACAAGGTTCAGAATATCTATTGGGATCGCTAAAGGTTTAGCTTTTCTTCACGAAGAATCAAGACTGAAGATTGTTCATAGAGACATTAAGGCTACAAATGTGCTACTTGATAGAGACTTGAACCCGAAAATATCAGACTTCGGTTGGCTAGACTTAATGAAGATGATAGAACACATATTAGTACAAGAATTGCAGGAACAATGTAAGTTAACTTCATATTCATCTCCCGTTCATTATTTTCATTGACGTTATTAGTAATGCTCGATAGACCTTACTATTCTGAATGTGTTGTTTAATTTTTCGTGCAGTGGATATATGGCACCTGAATATGCTCTGTGGGGTTACTTGACTTACAAGGCGGACGTTTATAGTTATGGTATTCTGGTTCTGGAAATTGCTAGTGGCAAGAACAACAATAGTTACATGCCAACTAGCAATTTCATTTGTCTTCTAGACCAGGTATGTGCTTAGCTCTGAGTTCCTATAACATCATATTATTTTCTCACGATCGAAATTAACTGCCACTTGGGTATACCTTTTATTTATTTATTATTTCTAATTATGTCATTTTAAAAATCACGTGAGCATTAAATTCATTTTCCAATTTTAACCCTATTAAAGTAGTAGTGGAATGTTTAAGACAAGTTAACTGTGGCGTATGAACCTTTAATATCATATTACTCCTTCTGTTTGAAATTAACTATCATTTGGACATACTTTTTATTTATTTATAATTATCTGTCACTTTGAAATTAAGAGAGCGATGAATACATTTTTTTCCTCCAAATTTACCCCTATTCTAGTAGTAGAAAATGCTTAAAATCAGTTGACTATGGGCCTATAATATTGTATTACCCTCTTATGCATTGTCACTTGCATATTTTGTGTTTTTCAGGTAGGAGCAAATGCTTAAGATTAGTGAATATGGAGTTCCAAGAGAGAGGCGATATGCCTAGTTATCATTAACTTTGCACAATTCAATTATTTTTCCTTAATTCGAGTGCATTGTTCTCAAGTGACAGTTAATTTAAAATGGAGGGAGTATCCAGGTAGAAAGGTACCTAACATGGATAATGAAGTTCTTTGGAATTAATTTTAATGATTTTATCCTGCAGGCCTGCCATTTACAACAACAGAACAATTTCGAGGAGCTTCTTGATCAGAGATTGAAATCTCAAGTGAATAAGGAAGAACTCGAAAGATTAGTGAAAGTTGGAATCTTGTGCACGAATGGATCTCCATCACTTAGGCCAACAATGTCCGAGGTGGTGAGCATGCTTGAAGGAGAGACGTCTATTCCAGATGTAATTCCTCAAGCGAGTCCATATAGCGAAGATCCAAGATTTAAAGCAATGAGAGACTTTCATCGAGAACATGGAAGCTAGACTATCAGCAGTGTAACTCAAAACTCGAGCGCGATACAGACAGATATTGGTTCGTATTCTGCATCTAATACCGATATTTTTGAGATAAGTATGGACAAAACTTCAAACTGAAATTTACTATTATTTCATTCTTTGAGTGCATATGCTTGGACTATGCATACAGATTTCTTGGAGGGCAAGTAACGCGGTCTCGAGTCACACCAAGAAACATTTGATAAATTGAAAAAGGGAAATTTCAGGGGAATTTGGAATTGTAATTCATTGTTTGCTAACATTTATATGTAAATTAATTGTCCAATTTTGTAAAGGGAAAGCAGTTTAGGGATATCTCTTGCTTCTTTATTTTTTTTTTTCCACTGTCTACTTGAGAATCAGTTGTAGTATCTGTAAAAGTATAATTATTTATATGTATCATCGAATCCGGACGTATATTGGTCTATATAATTACTCAACAGTAGTTAATTTTTTTTTAATTATTATCTGAGTATACTTTCGATCTCAGGACCTACTCCATATCGGAAGTATTAAAACAACCAAGTTTATAGTCAGAAATTAGAATGTCTATCGCGAAATGGTCCAAAAACAACGGCCTACTTGAAAGGAAATATAATTGCTAGAGAATTCAACTCCTTTTCTCTTAGATAATATCTTTCAGATAAAACCAGAAAACTTGAAATTAGGGGTGGGAATTTATCATTATTTTTTTTTTTGCATTATTGAGCAAAAGCTAAAATTTCAAATAACATCTTAACAAATCTGATATTTATAATAGAAACACCTAAAAAATTTAAAATTTTGAAAATCGGGGTGGAATCGGATTATTGGATTCAGTTCCATTCCCAAGACACAAACAACTCTTCTCGGCCCCATTTGCAGATGTGGTGCTCACATCGGTCAGTAGGACCATGGGTCAGTGGTTTGTGTTTTGAAGATGGTATTGAATCCAATGGTTCGATTCTACCTCTCTTTTTTTCATTTTTGCAATTTTTAACTGTAAAATAAATATATTCGATAATTAAAATTTATTACAAACATACAAAACAAATATTTATTTCGAATTAGACTCCAGAGTCCGAGATGGTGAGCATACGAGAAGGACATACACTATTCTCGATGTAATTCCACAAGCAAGTCTATTTGGTTTTTAATTTTATAGTCTTTTGTCTCCAAAATCAACAACAACAAAAAAAAAAAAAAATTGTTTATCGAAAAAAATGAGACTCAAAATAAAAAAATTATATTAAAAAAATATACAGAACCAACGTCCAAGCCATGAGAGATTTTCACCAAGAACATTAAACCCAAAGTATTAGATGTACACTCGATCATAGTATAGAGATATTGGTTCATATTCTACATCTAATACCGATTTGTTTGAGGTAAGTCCTGAAAAAACTTCAATTTGAATTAGTTATGCAATTGAAATTGTAATTCATAGTCAATTTTTGTTATTAATTTGTCCAATATGTTTTAAACTTATAGAGGGGAATCAATTTATTTCTGAAAGGTCCTCTCCCAGAGGGTGTTACGTTGTTATATAATAAAAAAAAATTGAAAGTTACCCAGAAGTGTTTATGGTTTTCCGACCCTTTCAGACAGTAATTATTTGTATATGATAAGTCTATTTATTGCCTGTGTTTTGAAAATAGGATCAGATGGTTTAACTGGTTGAACTGTGAACTGGCCAGATATCCAATCAGTTGGACAACTAGTTTGTATCAAAAATAGATATTTCTTGCCCAACTAGTTTTCACTGTCTACTTGAGAATCAGTTGTAAAATGCAAAAAAACTTGAATCCTTTTGTAATATCTAGTTATTCTACTAGAAAAAAAAAACTGGGTGTCAATTTAAATGCACACAGCATTGTAGAACATTGAATGTCTATTGTCTACGTAGATTGAATCGGTTTTTCTTTCTTGCTAATAGTCATTATTAGTCTTTTTTTTTAAGCCTGATTGGGCGTTGTTCTATTTAAGAGAGAGAATTACACCACAGGAAGTGGAGATAACTTTAGAAAGAGAGATTAAAGCTTGTCACACACAGGCAGACAGTATCGAACCCATCACTACCTTAAGGTTGTGGACAATCGCCTGTCCCACCGAGTTAAAACACCTTAGATATCTTTAGTCTATTCAGAGCAATAAAATCTCTTGATTCGACTCCATCTTTGAAATTTCAAGTCTTGTCACTTAAATATTTCATTTTGAAATAGTCTTAAATCCCGTCTTGACGTAATAATAATAACAATAATTTTTATACGAAGAAAAATTATTAGAAAGAGAAAACGAAGTCAACTTGAAAGCGATTCATCAAAAAAAAATAAAAAATGAAGTCAACTGGAAAGTCTACTTTGCCAAGGACAAGTCAATTTTCAGGTCTCTAAAGGAATTTGTCATTTACCCAAAATCTGGTAAAGACGAGTAACGTCGGAGAGAGATCTACCGATAACACATTCGAATTTCATGCAAAGCAGAATCTCACAATATTGTGAGAGTTGAAATATGTTGATTCTCTTCCAATTCTTTTCATTTGTACACATCTTTCGATTTAAAACATATTTAGTAAATGAATTAATAATACAGATAGAAGATTCTCCTTCGTACTTTTTTCTTTTTTAAAAATTTAGTCCTACCTCAATTACTTAATATAAGACTTATAGAAAAAAATTAAGGAAGAAAAAATCAAGGTATTTTAATAATTAAAATATAATATTACTCCCTTAAATAGAATTTGTATACCACTAATTTTAATTAATAAAGTAATATTGATATTTCAATTATAAAAATATATTATTTTTTCCTTTCTTAATTTTCGCTACATTCCTTAAAAATCTTATATTAAGGAATGAATGGAGTATTTAATTAAAGGGTAAAAGGTGTCCACGCCCCCTAAACTATTTTAGATTTTGATTTTTGACCATCAACTAAAAAACGTCAAGTGCTTTCCCCTAATTTTTTTTGAAGTATCAATAGTGCCATTTCCGTCCAATTTATCTATTAAATAATAACAAAAGAGGGCATGTGATACTCACATGATAAAAAAAATGGGGGCAAATTGGACAAAAATGAATTAATCTTAAAAAAAATAGAAAACCCTCCAAAATCTTCTGAACGCTCCATAATTTTCTTAACATCCCAAAAATAGAAAACCTTGAATACTTGAAAAGAAAATGTGATATCCCACTGGAAATTGATTCAAGAAATCTTGATAAATGAGTAAATAGTATTTTCAATTTTTGGCAAAACATTATTGAAGTCATGCTTAAATTATTTAGTAAAAAAAAAATTGCTTAAGTTGTTCCTGGGGAATTTGCAAGATTTTCATTACAGAAAAAAGTGAGATTTCACTAGACATGAAATAAAGAATAAATTAGAAAGATATTTATGGCAAACCTCGATTTTCTAATCTATTTTTTTAAAGGTTAATTTATTTTTACCTAATTTCCCCCCTTTTTTATCATGTGAGTGTCACATTGGCACCTTCCGTTATTACTTAAAGGAGAAATTGCACGGAAGGGGAACTATTGATACTTCAAAAAAGTTTAGGATCAAACACTTATGTTTTTTAGTTGAGGGTCAAAAACTAAAATCCGAATTAGTTTAGGGGACGTGGACACTTTTTACCCTTAATTAAATTTGTGAAGTTGACAACATAAATCTATTGGCTAGAAATATCCATTTTCTAATTAGAGGGGCCAATCAAGCAATTAACTTATCACACTTGTATAGGCCTTAAATTGAGTTGTCCGTGGATAAGACGTTAACATAGGTATACTGATAAATCAACATTAAAGTAAGACGTCTGTGGGTAACATGTTAACAGTAAGATGTCTGTGGATAACATGTTAACATCAATATTCTGGAGAAAGATTTATTCAAAGTATGTAGCAGGTTTATTGAACTTTGCAGTGCATAACTAATTACAGGCCCGTTTCGAACATCTGTGAGGCCCTGTGCTAATTACTAAAATTAGGCCCCTCAATTTTTTTAAAGTGTAAATTATATAAAAAAAATTTGGGGGCCCTTTAAATGAATATAAATTATATAAAAAAAATTTGGGGACCCTTTAAAATTATAAAAAAAAATAAAGGATAGGTAGAGAATATTATTATTATTATTATTATTTTGGTTAAGTGATGTTTTAACAAATTTGGGGCCCTTTAAAATGTGAGGCCCAGTTCTGTATGGCACCTTGGGCCTGTACAGAGCCGGGCCTGTAACAAACGATCATGCTGGTGTCGACCCCCTAGCCAAATTTTTGAGTTTTTCTGTTTATGGTGTCGTTCACGTAAAATTGTAATTAAGGTTTCGTCTCTTCTTATAAATATGTTATCTATGTAAGTTAAATATTGTATCTCAACGCTGGTAGCAGCCCCCAGATGTAGTCAATTCCTTGAGGAATTGGGTTAACAATTTCTTGTGTCTTTCTTTATTGTTTTCGATCTCGTTTCTCTTCCATTATTACTGTTTGTTTCCTAACATATTCAGGATTAAAGAGTAGCCATCTACCGGAAACTTAAATTACAACCGACCAATATATAAGCATTAGATTAATCTATAATGAGAAATATTGCAAATTCACAGGTTCGAAAATATGTTTAACAATCAAAAGAAACTTTCTAGTCTACTCAAGAACTGCAATTAGATCTTTAATCCCAATTAGATTAACAATAAATCAAATAATAAAAAACCCAATGATCCAATCATCACTTAGATCACAAAGTACTAATGACTATGAGAACACAAATAAAAATCATGACAACAAAACCTAATACAACTAGGAATACTTCAAACTATAGCTAAAGATTATATCTTTAATCTCAATTTGGTGATTATCTAAAATAAAAATCATTCAAAGTATAAAACAAGGATTACAACCAGTGGCGGAGCCATTAGGGGCCCGGCCCAAGAATTTTCAATTTTTTTATTTACTAGGTATATATATCCAACGGTTAAAAAAAAAATATTTATACTACGCCCCCACCAAAATTTTTACACCCCTAAGAGTAAATTCTTGCTCCGCCACTAATTACAACAAGAACCCATCTAGATTAAAAGTACAATTACCTTAACAAACTAATAAAGATTGAGCATTGCATCACTAAAACAAAAAAAAAAAAGTATAAAAAATCATAATTAAGAAATGAAAATATTGTACAACAATAGGTGAAATGTAAAAAGCAATTACCTGCT
>JAOWBF010000037.1:11985957-11998785 GCA_028566175.1 Vinca major
TTACTCCCTCCATTCCTCAATGTAGGTCATTTAGGACACTTTGAAAAAATTAAGGAACTCAAGCAAACAGTAATCTTCCCACCACAATTCCAAAAATACCCCTTCCTTCCTCCCTCTCTTTCACTTTTCCAATAAAAGATATGTTGAGGGTATAATTGGAATAAATTGTTGATACCTAATAAAAGACACGTAAATGACAATTAATTTGGATACATATATCTCCTAAACGACAATTAAATGGGAATGGAGGGAGTATTTGTGAATGCAGTGAAAGAATGATGCTGCACCTTGCCAATTAAGTGTAGAGAGGCTGGCCACCCTGTCAAGATTGCTGCTTGCAAGTTAGGCTGCTCCTCATCATCCAAGAGAGCAGATATATAACTGCTTGTGTTAAACATTAAAAAAAAATAAATCAATAACAAAATGGTAAGCAAAAGCAGAACGAGTGACAGAGGATTTCAAAGTAAAGGAAGAAAACGAACACTTTAAACTGTTTTGAGTTGACCATCATAATAACATGCTCAGAGCAGGAATTCCAAGTTTGGATGTTTCAAATATCAACACAATATTGACTTTTCATGGCAGCAGTATTTTGTCTTCAATATGATAAGAGAAATATTTTACGAGGATAAAGATGTGTTTGGAATTTACTAGAACCGTTTAAAGTAAGAAGAGCTTAAGGCTGATGCTGCTTCTTCTTCTTCTTAATTTTGATTATCTTTAACATCAAAACATCACTTAAAAGCAGGCAATTTTAAGTCTATTTATCTAGTGTTTATCTATCCATTTATTTTCTCACAATTCTTTGAGAGCGAAACAGAAACCAACAAAGTGCTCTTAAAATAACTTAATTCAGACAAGTGAATGATGTAAAAGAGAAATACTATTCCAAGCATAACAGAAGACATTCAACTTCATCAATGATGGAAAACTTATTATAGATGGCTTATTTTTCTATATCCATCAAGCTAACATGGGTATGAAATAGTTGTGGGGATTACATCCAAGCAGTAACAAAATCCTGCAGAAATCTCATGAATATTGACTCTGAATACGAACTCAGAAAAGCCGCGATGTTGGTCATCCCATAGGGTCGAGCTATCAGATTCCTAGGAAATTCTAAGAAACTACTCATTTTTGCAAGTCCAGAATAAACATGGAAAATATTAAAGAGTAAATGCTTGAGAGGAAGATGTTACGAGATCTAGCAATCTTATAAATAGGGAAATTAGGACAAAAAGTAGTCAAGTTGGTGGAATCAACTCGAAGCTAGGAAAGAAATTTACTAAAAGTTAAACATTAAATATGGTCCTGAAAAGTTGAAGGACGATTGACTTACCCTAACAAAGCATCAAACCAAACATATATTGTTTGCTTAGTGTCATTAGGTACTGGAATGCCCCAATCAACTGATGCTCGGGAAATGGAAAAGTCTCTCAGGCCACTTTTTATCCAACTTTGAACCTAAACAAGAATTCTCTATAAGAAATTACCACTTGAAATACAGTGAAGATATATTATGAGCCTCATTAAAGAAGAACTATGATTTGACGTGAACAATGAAGAGAAAGGCAAAGTTCCTAATAGTAGGTAGGTTTAGATTACAGCAGCAATATTAGGTTAACAGGCATAGAAAAAGAAACCACATACAGAATGACATTTCCAATAGTATCCTGCAATACTCGTACTTCATTTTCCAATCGAGTTTTTAATTAGAAGTTTATCAAGAAACCACATCAAACAGTTGCATACATAACCCTACCAAAACTTTAAAGTTAAGGATCCTCATGAATTAAATTTGCCATTTTACATGTGATGTCAATGCTTACCCAACACAATGCAGCAGGATCCAATTTTAGAATTTAGAATTTAGCCATCCTTATCTTGTTTACCATTAGCATTGACTCGCAATTAATAACAGGAATATGATCCAGAGATAATAGTTAGTGTTTAGACAAATATAAAATCATTGGTTAGAAATCATGTTCAATGGGGTCTTAATTTATAACTGCATTTTGCTGTCCTACCTCATTCAAGCGAAAAGAAGGCTGCACAAAGTTTGGATTTTCATCCAACAGCTTTTGCAACGGCTCTTCGTATTTTGACAAGGCAAAGAAATAATTATCTTCTTTCCTTGCAACACATGGCTTCAGGTGCATTGGGCAACAGTTGTTTTCCAGCAATTCCTTCTCATCCTGATATTGCAGAATGTTAAATTTACCCAGCCACAGAACGAAGAGACAACATTATTGTTGCTTATAGTATATTAAGAATGAAACTACTGCTTTGGAATGCCAGCTATTGGCAAACAGAAAAGGATGGTGATTTAGAATCCCTGAACAAGGGCTCTATATAACATTTACAACTTTTTCTTTTGAATTTTTATTTTAATGGAGGAAGTGTTGTGCCAAATATGCAAGCCTTCCCTGACAAACATTTGCTCCAATTTATTTCAAAGAGACACAGTTGAATGGTGATCAGTGATTTAAAAAGTAACTCGTTTGCAATACCTCCGCCATTTTGACTCTTGCGGCTTAGGATATATATTGTTATATTGGAATATACTAGAGTCTATAGCCTCAAAGAAGGAATGGTGGGGTTGCAGCTACAAGCCACTATATGTTTTGCCATACACACCACTACATATATCTCCTGCCCACTTTTATTGCCTCTACAATACAATGATTCTATATAAATTATACATTAACTTCCAAGTTTCAAGTGGGATACGGAAAACTCTAAAAAAAAAGGAAGAAAACAAAAGGAGGAAGTAGACGTAAATGCTTTCAGATTCTGAATCCCTAACACATTGATGGCACTACTCAAAGATAGTAGCCAAATAAGCTTATTCAACTGCTTTTACTCTTCCAGTTTCCTGATTCCTACATAAAGTTAAGCATAAAGTGGTTCATTTTACAAGCAACTCTTTTACGTATTTTTGCATTTTCAATATGAATAGGAAACCGTAAAAGGAAGATACCAAAATTGAATGCAAGGCATCACCTTGTATTCTTCACAATTGACACAATATAGTCCATCATAGTCCGCCCGATAAATGTCACCGCTGGCCAACACCCTTGAGTAGAATTCCGTCACAACAGCCTCGTGCTTGGTATCAGTTGTCCGGATGAATTTGTCATAGGATATGCCTAACTATACTCATAAATAAACAACCGATAAACAAGAAATAAGATACCATCTAGTTAACATCTTAGTAGGATATTTCAATCGAAAGCAGTTTTATAGCATAGAAGCATACATCTGTCCAAAGTGACTTATAAGCTTGCGAAACAAAATCACAGTGTTCGGCCGGGCTAGAACCACTGACAGAGGCAGCAGTAGCAATCTTTTCCCCATGCTCATCTGTTCCAGTAATGAATATGACCTTCTTTCCAAGAAGCCTCTGCAATAAAAATGACTCATTTATAAGTTTGCCTCCCCATTTATATCTCTAAACTAAAAAGCTTTTCCTTTTCAATCACGTTAATGCAATACTGCTAACAAAAGCCCTAATATCTCAAAGACATCACTTCTATTTATATCTTAAGTTCCAAATATGACATCCCAAGAACTGACTTATGTGCCAAATCAAATTGTACATTCTGAGAGTAACACGGAGAATTAACATAATTAATGTTTCTTTCTAGATTCAATCGCCTCCTCCGGTAAATCAGACTCAGTAAAATTCAGGTGGATGTTAATTATAAGGCTCGTTAGCAAGGAAGTAGCTCAGTTGGTTAATATCACTCCTTACCAAGTCATAGATTCTGGTTTGAATTACCTCCCGCTCACCTGATGTACATAAACACAAACTTCAGTTATGTGGCAAGACTATAGCTCAGTTGATTAATAGCACTCCTCACCAAGTCATAGATCCTGATTCGAGCTACATCTCGTCACTCCAATTTAGCAAAAACACAAAATTCAGCAATGTGACAAGGCGTTAGCTCAGTTGAATAATATCACTGCTTAGTCCTTACCAAGTCATAGATCCTGGTTCGAATTAAATCCTGTCCATCTAATGTATCAAAAACACTAAAATTCAGCTATGTGACAAGGTGGTAGCTCAATTGATTAATACCACTCCATACCGGCCACATGTCTTAAGTTCGAATTACACCCCGCCCATCTAATGTATCAAAAACACTTAGATTCAGCTACATGACAAGACAATAGCTCAGTTGATTAATACCACTCCTTTCTTATCAGGCAATAGGTCTTAGGTTCGAATTACATCTCGTCCCTCCAATGTATCAAAAACACTAAAATGATTTCAGCTATGTGAAGAAAAGGCAGTAGCTCAGTTGATTAATAGCACTCCTTACAAGGTCACAGGTCATGATTCGAGCTACATTTTGTCACAGAATTCAGCTATGTGACAAGGCATGGTAGCTCATTTATTAATACTACCTCCTTAATATAAGACTTTCACTACATGTTGCGAAAATAAGGAAGCAAAAATTAAGATGTTTTTGTAATCAAAATATCAATATTACTCTCTTAAATAGAATTAGTAGTATACAAGTCATATTTAAAAGGGTAATATTGATATTTTAATTACAAAAACATCTTAATTTTCGCAGCATTTAATGAAAGTCTAATATTTAGGAATGGAGGGAGTGTGGTCTTAGGTTCGAATTACTTCTCGTCTCTCCAATGTATAAAAGATATATAAAAAAAACACAAAATTCAGTTAAAGATTACAACTTTCTAATCAATTTCCATGCCATCATATAAAAGATAAATACAAAATTCAAAATTCAGCTAAAGATTACAACTTTCTAATCAATTTCCATGACATCATATAAAAGAAATACAAAATACAAAATTCAGCTAAAAGATTACAACTTTCTAATCAATTTCCATGTCATCAGAGGAGATGATAGAAATCAACTAAGCATGAAACCGAAAACTCGAACAAGCTAAATAAAATTGACAAATTTGTAGCCCTAAAAAAAGAAATATATGGTACCTGAAAGCGAGCAATAGAATCAGCAGCAATAGTAGTATAAGCACTACCCATGTGAGGAGGAGCATTTACATAATAAAGCGGAGTTGTTAGTACAAAAGGCTCCGAAGAACCTAGGCTACTGGAACACGATGAAGACGATATTATTTTGTTAAAATGGGTTCGATTTTTGAAGCGTGCTATTCTTCTTGGAAAATGAAAAGTAATGGGATTTTGAAAAGAAGAGGATTTTGAAGTTGTTATTGGTAAGAAGCATTGGATACTATTGCGAATTGAGTTTTGAACTCCACAGGCCATTGTTACAGACAGTAATGGAAATGGAGTTCGGAGGTTTTACGGTTTAAGGATAAGGGATGTTTGGGAGGGAAACAAAGTGAGTGAGGGGATAAGGACACTGGTGTGACCAAACTTTGACATTCAATTTTCACTTTGGGATGGAACAATTACATAAAATTTATTGTTTTTTATTTGAGATTTTTTTTTTTTTAAAGTAAATTAGTAAAAATAAAATGTTTGTGAAGGAGATATTAAAATTGGTACTTAAGTCTAAGGGTAAAAGCTGAGAGCAACTAAATTAGCTTAGTCGTAAAAGGAATTTCGTATTTATTTTTATTAAGGTTTTGTTTAGATACAAAAACTAATACAGTACTAATTGCATTCATAAATATAAGATTTTTGTTATATGTTATAAAAATTAAGTAAGTAAAAATTAATATATTCTTGCTTCCTTATTATATTTAGGAATCGAGGGAGTATAATCTTTTTTTTTAAAAAACAAGAAAATATACAAGAGGGGGAGGAACAATCTGAATCTTTTGCGATTTTTTTTTAGTAATAGAGAACGCATCAAATTAGGTATTCTGAGTCTTAGAACAGGTGCTCGGACAGTAAAAAAATAAAATAGATATTCTGACCTCAAAACAAGTATTCGCTTTAAATAAATGTTAATCGTTCAAATTTTAATGACGAGGAAAATGCGCACTTGCGGAATTAACCTGTCGAGGAGGAATATACTATCAAAGCCCGTGAGTTGTCGCAGTTGATTGATAATGATATTGCTGAATTATCATATCAAAAAAACAAAGTGTGGTATTTACCCCACACCACTGTAAAAAACATATCAAACTAGTATACATGATAAACACATACATACCCTATAGAATTGTGTACCTGAAAAACTAGCTGCAACAATTACTTTTAATCTTTAACAGTGGAAAGTTCTTTAATGTAGCATTCCAGCGCCCCCTACCATAGCAATGGTTGTCACTTAATTATGCTGGGTGGAGTACACAATTGCAACCGCTACACACATTTTTGCACATTAAGTACAGCTTGTTGGTTAATCAGGTACATAGGACCTTACAAGGTATTTGTATTACCGATTAAATACTTGTGGAACACCAATAAACTCAAAAACTTGCACCACATTATCAATTGGAAACTGCAAATATGCTGTGAACCATTAAGTTCATTAAACAGGTAAAAGCTCCAAAATATACAATTCAGACAGCAAATGTGTTCCGACTCTGGTGTTTACAGAGACAAATAGGCCAGAGTGCAAAAGGTTTACAGGCCACTTTATGTAATCTGAATAATTGGTCTAATATTTGAAAAACAGGGGGAAAATAAACAAAGACCAGGCTCAGGAGCCTCTATTTATCAGCATTGGCAAGCACCAAAAAGTTGACCTGCAAACACAGAAGCATCAAATTGTTAAGGTGAAATACAAATTGTTTATGACAATGAAATACAAAAAACTCATTATTAGGACAAATACAAATTGTTTATGTCAATTGAACCATAGGTGATAACTAGCACATCAGAACGAATGGAAAGGATAGTTACCAGCATGCGTAAAATTATATCTATCGGAATGATAGACAGTGTACAAAAGAGTCTTCCGTTTATAATAGGTGGAGCAGTTATCATTTATCCAAGAAAATCATGTTTCAAAAATCAAAAGCAAGAAGCATCACGCGAAAACTTTGCTGGATCAAATAAGCTCCCATACCAGGAAGCCTTGGGGGGAAATTTTATCTTTTTATAAAGGGAACAAATGAAACTAAAAGATTTCTAGTCAACACTGAGAAGATGGAATAAACCAACTTGTCTAAAGTAGGAAGACAGAAGGTTGTGTTGGAGGGCCGCATAGCATCAAAAATGGACGCACAAAATATTTTCAACTCCAAAACACATTCTCTACCCATACAATCAAACATATTCTCATCAAACAGCTTTAGTTTTCATCAAGAATATAGTTCTACTAATATAGGGTGACAAAAATGGCATGACATGAGACATTTTGTGCATTATAATCATTTCTCAAAGTCCCAGCATGGTGAATGCTCATTCGATTTCCATTGCAAGCCTAATATTCTAGAGAAAAGTTTCCTAACAAATACATAAAAGTGAACTCATTGCAAGTATGGTTTAGTGAAATTTTAATGAAAGATGTGGTACTATATTACTTGGTGTTAGCATATAACATTCTTGTCCTAAGATGATTCTTGTAGTATGAGCTCTTTTGCTCATTATGCCAGAATAGGCACGAGCAGCATGGATAAATCTTATGCACTATCACAAGTCAGTAACTAAACCCTTCAACATGGAAACACTAAACAGTAGATACATTGCTAGCAAACTCCATAGCAAAGTAACAAAACCCTTCAACATAGAAATTTTTTCACTCTTTTATCACCAGCCATAGCTAAGTAACTATTGAACACATCCAAATTGAAGTCCCCCTCCCACACATTCAAGAGAATTCTAAATCATCTTTCAGTAGGGCCAAACCCTGGTGGCTTTTACAACAGCGCCCAGATGTGCATTAATTCTTCTCACAGCTTATTTTAGACTGAACAGAGGAAGAAATCTATCGCTCTTGTCCAACACAATGATATGAAAACTACTGAACTCAAAAATTACCTTTTATATTTTAATTGAGATAGTCAGTGAAACAATCAAGAAAATGACCAAAAAATACATGCATAACCGTAGTAACTTTAAAATTTTCCTGTGAATTAAACCCTATCCGCACTACAATTACTAAGCATTGTCTAAAATCACAAGTTTTAGGTTAAAAAACCTCATGTGACAAATCACAGACAGCTGGCTGACATCGAATCAATATCACTCCATACAAAAATAATCTAATATCAAAATCAATTCAAAATCACTCAATACAAACATAATCTAAAACTAAATGAACAATATCAAAAGCAATTGAATATCACTCAATACAAACATTAATCTAAAAAATAAACGAAAATCAACCTGAATCATCTCTTAGATCTAGAACATCGATTACTTTTAGCGCTTTCTGATTCGAGCACAAACTTACCGCATCAGTGCTTCTTGTGCCTCTGTGCGAACGGAGAATTCTTCGCATCTTCCTCTGGAAATCAAATCAGACAATAAAAATCAGGCAATGTTTCCGATAAAAATCGCATAAACATAAATCCAATTAGAAAATAAAATAAATAAATAACTCGGAAAATCAAACAAAAACATCAGATAATATCTCCGATCATCACAAAAACATAAACCTAATTAGAAAATTTAATAAAAAAAATCTACGAACCAGTGAGGCCTAGAGATAACTTAGTAATTAGGGTTCCAGTGATGGCGAAACCGACGAGAAACGGCCAGTTGCGATGCCATTCTCTCCTGAAAAACACTGGCCATGGATCGAATTTCCTCATTTGCCCTTTGATTTTTTGTGTCGGGGAAGATGAAGGATAGCTGAAGGATGGAAATGATAACAAAGAGAGGAATTATTCAGTGTTAAAAAGAGCTAAGTGGGCTCCAATGAATGGGCTAACTAGTAAATCTACCAATATCACGCATTGACCCAATACATCTCTTTATTTCACCTAAAAAAATACGCCCTGTCACGGGCTTGACTTAAATGTGACAATGTGGGCATGTCTGTTTTTTAAACGAGCCATCAAAAAAGAAGTGTTCGTACTTACCTGTTGAATACCCGCAAGCATCTTTTTTTTTTAATTGATACAAAATTCTATGCTCATAACTGATAGACCAACGATCTTTTTTTTAGAAAAACAATACTAATGGGAAATGATATAGTAATTTTTAAAATTTTATTGATAAACCATATATCTTCCATGAGTGTCATTTTTCCTAGAAGAATTTTTAAAAATTTACTATAGATAATCTATCTCATATGAGTGTCATTTCTCCTAGAAGAAATCTACATATGAAGATATAATATAATATTTTTCTTAAAAAAAAATATTGATGGTAATTGATAAAGTAATTTTGATCATGAGGATTACTTGATTTATTTCTATCAAGTGCATATAAGGGTAATGAATATTTCTTGGAATTTAATTTTTTAAATTTTGACTAATAATTCTCTGCTTTTTATTCTTCAATTTCATATCTATTGTCGGTCTTTGCTGTGCTTTTCAATAAAAAAAATTAAAAATAAGCGGGTGCCCTCCCCGTCCCATCACGGATCGACTGCCCATACAGACTAATTCATTGATACCTGTAAATAAATAGACATAAAAATACAAACTCGTATTCGCCCCTTTAACTCACGGGGCGGGTGTGCCCACATGCATTTTCTTATTTTGACATCTATAGTGAAATCCCTTTAGTTTCGGCCCTAGTGGGAAAAAAATCGTGGTTGAAAATTACGTGTTAAGATAAATATAAATCAGACACCTCATCCAAGTTAATGATCACACTACAGATTGACAACAATACAAACCCAAATTAATCTCCCAAATGGTGAATATGGGTGCTCTAAACGGGTTATCCAAAAAAAACAAAAAAACAAAAGTCCCAAACTTGTAGACGAGTCTAACCAAACCAAATAGTGGTTGTCCCGTTAACATCTGGGATAATGTTTGTATTTATCACAAGTATGACGTCATGCGTTATAATAGCTAAATTTTTTTGGTGGAACAAATTAATTTAGACATTCTCATTAGTATAACGCAACGCATTGCGATAGTTTTTTTGTAACATATGTAGATCTTCTCCAAGGAACCATGAACATTCTCATAAGTATGACGTAATGGTTACAATAGCTAGATTTTGTTTGTGGAATAAATTAATCTAGACATTGTCACAAATATGACGTAACACATTACAATAGCAACGTATTTGTATTTTCTCCAAGGAACCACTTAATCTGAACATTCTTATAAGTATGATGTAACGGGTTACGATAGATAGATTTTCTTTATGGAACAAATTAATCTAGACATTCTCACAAGTATGACGTAACGCATTTCGATATCTAGATTTTCTTTGTAACGTAACTACATTTTCTCCAGAGAACCATTTAATTTGAACATTCTCATAAGTATGACGTAACGAGTTACGATAGCTAGATTTTCTTTATGGAACAAATTAATCTAGACATTCTCACAAATATGACGTAACGCATTTCGATATCTAGATTTTCTTTGTAATGTAACTACATTTTCTCCAGAGAACCATTTAATTTGAACATCCTCATAAGTATGACGTAACGGGTCACAATAGCTAGATTTTCTTTGTGGAAAAAATTAATCTGGACATTCTCATAAGTATGACGTAACGCATTACGATAGTTATATTTTTCTTTGTAATATAAGTAAACTTTGGGCGATACGTTTCTTATATTTCTTAATACTATATATAAGTCCATAATCCTCCTCCTCTAGATAGGAACAACAATTGGGCTTCATTTTCTTCTCCAATATCAACTAAAACTAAAGTATCCACTATGAAAATGGCGGTAGAACAAGGTTCAAAAGCAAACTGCATGAGCGATGAAACTCAAAAGCTGCCCAATGACTTGATTAGTGAGATCATGCTCCGTTGTGATTTACGATCCGTGTTCAAATGCAAATGTGTCTCAAAAGAAAGGAATCGCACTCTCTCATCGTCTTGCTTCCGCTCGGCTTACGTTACTTTCCATGAAAAATCTATCCACAACAACACTTCTCCTCCTCCGATGCCATTGGGATTTTTTCATGTAACTAAGAAGCCTATTTCTGCAAAATTAGTGAACAAGGAAGTTGAGGGATCTCCAAAACTTTCATTCCTAAAGATCAATGATCCTTTATCGAACCCACAACCCATCTCTCCACTGGGCTATGGACCTTGTAATTCACTCGATTATTTGAATAATATTAACATGGGTTATTTCCAAGGTGTCTCCAATGGCCTTGTTCTATGGGGTAGGTATCCCATTTTGCATGTTAATAATCCAATCACCCATCAAACTTTCTCCCTTCCGTTGGCAAATTTGAGTTCTAAAAACTCTTTGTTGGGCTTGAAGTACTGGGCAACATCACCTGCCTTTATTTCTAGCCAATCGGACAACCATTTCAAAGTGATGGTACTGTTTTACCGACCGAAAAGTATGTATGGACTTGTTAAGACATTTATTGAAGTTTATTCATCGAAGACTAAAGTTTGGACACAATCCGAAGTTTTTGCTGCTACCCCTTTTAACATCTGCGGCAATGTGATCTCCACTTCCTTTCAAAGTACTTGTTTTTGGTTGACAACTACTGAATGTCACGTTGTAGCCTATAATCCTGATAGAGATGGTAAACGTGTTCAATTGATTAGCATGCCTTATGATTTCAACGAAAATAACCCAATCCCAACTCTTTCTCAGTCTTGTGATGGATTTTTACAATGTGCAATGGGCGATTGCGGCCTCCCTGGCTTTCGGGTGTATGTTCTTAAGGGAATTCTGCACGGTTATGGATATGACACAGTTATTGACAAAAATGAATGGGTATTGAAACATAGCGTGAAAGTTGACATTTTGAGTTTTTGGCCACAATTTGGTGCTGACGATATGAGATTTGATACGTATGATCCATTTCCATATTTTGTTTTTGCCGGATTCCATCCGATGAATCCTCGAATTCTGTATTTTAGAGTGAAAAAACATATTTATTCTTATGATTTGGAGGAAGAAAAGCTACGGGAAGTTAATTTTCGTGGTTGTATTTATTGGGGTCGTGACTGGTTTTCCTTGTGCCTTTATGTGCCCTTGATCTGGCCTCCTTCACCAAATTCTATGCCATCATAGTTAGAGTTATTACCGCTTTCTTTTGTTGAAGTCATTCAATATTTTTATTCTTTTTTGGGTTATTAGCCATGTTTAGTTTGTGTTGGAAAAAGTTAGCAATTGCTACTCTTGGGGGTAAATAAATGTGAATTTTTTATTTTGGTTCAATCTTGGTCCAAAAGTTTTAGTCTGTGTCCCCATTTCTTAAAATAATTAGATTTTACGTATTTTAATGTAAAAAATCTTAAACAAAACTCTTAATTCAATTACAAAACTCTTAATGTGAATACACCTAAATTTATGTCATGTAAATGTCTATATTTTATCCTTATTGGGTAAATAGCATATTTACTAGTTACATCATGCGCTTAAGATCATATACGATTATATATTTATTTTTTAGAACTTTAAAATGATTTTTCGTTTAAATTTGCTACTCTGATATTATTTTCAAAATTTATTCGTATATACTTCTCATATCGTTTTTAGAAAAGTAATATTGTAATCAAATTCGAATTCAAGTACACTTGTAAATGTGCTTTGTTCATACAACGACATGAGACATTTTATTGCTGAATCTAACATGTATGAAAATATTGTATCTTAATTTGAGAGAACTAAGACGGGGAATATATATCATGAAAGCTACTAGATGTAATAAGCAATGTAGCACCTTGATAGAAAATATTATGAATTTACAATATTAATCGTATTATATATTTTTATTGCAGTCCATGAACACCACCGCGATAAGATTAGATGTCTTCATTGCATCTCTTTGACATCCATGAACACCCACATCAAGAGCAGTGAC
>JAOWBF010000037.1:12242931-12254409 GCA_028566175.1 Vinca major
AAATAAGGTATTTTTTTAATCAAAATATCAATATTACTCTCTTAAATATAATCAGTGGTATACAAGTCCTCCTTAAGAGAGTAATATTGATATTTTGACTAACAAAGTATGTCCTTAACGATTTGAATCATGAATAGAGGTAGTATATTTTTCGAAAGTGCCATGACATGTATTTTACCAATTCCAATACATATCAACGAAATTCATCAACTGGTATCTATAACTTCACAATTTTAATGAAAAAACAGCTATGTCCAGCAAATGATATTTGAAATTAGCAGAATCAATAAAATAAGCTCAGATTCTACTAATTACCAATCCGTGGTATTCCAATAAATTCACTAGACAATTAATTTCAGAAAATTTGCAGAAAAAACGGTAGAGGTAAATTACGTGCCACCGACGCCGCCGGTGGAGTCGGAGGAGATAGTGGAGAAAGGAAGTTCACAAACGGCAACAGAAGCTCCGAAATTGGAAGCAAAACGCGAAGCTCTAACACCGCCGCTGCCGGCGCCGATAGTGAAGAGGTCGAAATCATAGTGCCTAACGGAGTCGGAGCCGACACCGTTGGTGGAATCAGCTCGAGTGGTGAATCGCCGGCGGTAGTGAGAACGAGATTGTTTCTGATGAGCATCACGAGATACGAAGCGTCGGAGCTTTAGGAAATTGCATTGAGATGATGGGAAAATAGGAAAGGTTTTGCAGAGGTTTTGGAAAGTTATGGTTGCGCTCAGCTTCGGAGTAGTGCTCAGAGATGTTGCCATGGCTGGTTGATTCCCTTTTTATCCCCTCCAGCACACTTTCAGCATAATTTAAAATTAATTATGAAATGGGAGTTTTAAAAATGGAGGTTGAAGAAGAAAGGGGGAGGAAGAAGAGGGAATGGGTGGGTGGATATGGGTTGAGTTAGTATAGGAAATACCTAAAGTACCCTTAATATTTTGAGTGAAATGTTTTAAAAAATATTGACTAACCGCTGACTAGCGTTTTTTTTAACAGAAGGACCCATGGTGCAAATCCGCAAATTGTTTGAGGATCTAAAAGAAAAAAAAATTGATTGAAGACCCAAGTCACCAATCGTAAATTGTTTTGAGACCGATTTCACCAATTAGCCTTTTAAAATTCAACAAACATTTTCTTTAAATACTTAGGTTTTTTTGTCAATATAGGATCTCTATTTAAGATGTTGAAAAAGAAAATTGTAAATGTAACTTAAAAAAAGAGTTATTTTTATAAGTTTACAATTTTTTGAATTTTTTTCAATTGTTAGTCCTGTTAAAAAAATTATTTTCAAAAAAAAAAGTTCTGTTAAAAAATTTGTTAGATAGAAAAGAATCTCACAATATCTGGAGAAAGCAATATGTAGGTTGGAGTGGAAATAGAAATCGCGCGGGTAGTCCAAATTTTGGCGCAAAACTCGCGTTGGCCACATTAATGTCGGTCGCGCGCAGAAATATAATTTTCAAAATAAAACCCCACAAGAAAACAAATACAAACAAAGCCACAAACTTTCCCTAATTTGGGCGGGTCCGCCTATGATTATAAATAAACAAAAATTTATTATATATTGAATATTTATATTTTTTGTCCTCAGATTAAAAATTTATCGATCATTTTTTTTAATTGAATAAGTAATGTAATTTTTTAACACATATTGCATAAAATAAGAGTGATATAGTTTAGAACATGTGTTAATGCACTTCAATCACATAGAATATAACATATGTCGACAAATATTGAGTATGCTAAAATTTTGGTATCATGTACTATAGTCATGATGTAATTTGGGTCATTTCCCTATCATATTTTGGCAATCTATATAATTTAATCTGTATTCATTTTCGTTTTATATTAATTTGATTGACTCATCTGTTCACGAGGTGTGACAAATTTTTAGTCGTACTCTTTAGGAAGAAAAAGAGCGACTAACAAATACCTACCTAAGAGATACCAAGTTCCTTCCATTATATTTTTGATAATGTATAAGATCCAATCAATATATTTTTAGATTGCTTTCATTTACGTTTTCTGTCGCAATTTATGATTAATTTAATTCGCTTTTCAATATATTTTATTTTGTTTATAAATATAAACGAAAACATTACTTAAGGGACACTAAATTCCCCAACTGATGTTGGTTGGTTCCGTAACCCATTTATACGAATCAATAAATCATTATATTATTAATTCATTAAATACATCATTTACGTGTATAAGTCGGCAATATTATTTCTACATCTTTTATCATTAACTCCATGATTGTGTTTTCCATCTCCAAAACCCATTATTTTGACTGAAATACAATTCTCACACATGCAAATTTGATCCTAGATTTTCAAGATTTTCTAGGATTCTTCCTCTCTTTTTTCCCCCAGTTATTTTGGCGGCGTTATTATCTTAAAATCAATATATTTTTGTATGGAATCATTTTTGGAATAAAAGCATTTGATGACGATATTCATTTGCTTTACTAATAATTTCTATATTCAATCAAGAAGAAGAAGAAGAAGAAGTTAAGGGCTTTCAAGATTTACAATAAGGTTATATAAATTTAATATCTTTTTTTATTTTTCTTCTTCTTAATTTGTATATTAAGTGGGTTTATTTTAAGAATATGAGTGGGTTTGTTGGTTAATTAAGGTATTGATTATGCTGTTGAGATGATTATGCTTATTTTTTAAGCACATATTATTTTGGGTTGTGTTTTTTTTTTAAATACTGTAGTCGTCTGTCCCAAATTGAATATCTGTTTTTTTATTAATTTGAATAAGAAAATCAGACATTCAATTTGTGACGGAAAGTAGTTTGTAAAGGGTTGTATTTACGGTAATAGTGTGCCCTTTTGATGAAATAATGAGGTTGAGTTGATGATTATTATGGTCTGCTGGCTTTTTCTGCTTTTGCTGTTGTGCTTTTGACAATATGCTTTTCTTTTTGTTTCATTTTATGTCTTTTTAAATTTATTTATGAATAATTTCATTTTTATGTCTGAAATGATTATTATTTGAAGCTAGTTGGTTTCTACAAGGTCCCTCTTTAATGATTTCTGTGTTGCTGAATTTTATTTTTGTTGAAATATTGCTCTGAACTTTCCTAGATTGAATGGCAATTTTCGTATTCAAATTCTAACGATTCTTGAATGTCATGACTTTCTGTAGATGAAAGTGATAACTGACAATGCAAATGCATTCTGCTCTTTTTCTGCAGTGCCTGATCTGAACCATTGGAGTGACAAGAATGATGGATGGGAAGCAAAAGACGCCGAGTGTAATTGCCAGGTTAATGGGACTCGATGAGCTGCCTCCTCAGCAGTCTCACCAGAGACAACATAAGGTCCTTTCTGAAGACTATCTCCGTAAAACTGCTTCTATAGGTCAACTGGAAAAGAGATCACCCAAAGATGGTCACTTGCCTAAGATATCTGCTGAAACGCGTGACAAGTATGTCTGCAGCAGTCGGACGTCAAAGGAACTTTTTCATTTAAAGGGACTTGATGATATGCTGGAAGATCTATGTCGCACGAGGGATAATTTGCCAAGATATTATCGCCATCAAAATCTTTCAATCAAGAAATTTGGAGATCCTAAGGAACATCAGTCGCAGTTGCATTCAGGCATATTATCTGCACCCACATCTACCAGTATCTCGGATGATAGTGACACTGAAGTATGCAAGAAGTTGGATAAGATGATTAACCAGAGGACTACTTTGAGATCAATTGAGAGACTTGAGAATCGACAAACTTATATGGATACCTTAGACTTGAAGGATAGATCAAGGTATTTGTCTAGTAAGATTGTTGTGCTGAAACCTAATTCAAGACGGGCAGAGAGTTGTGCGAGGAATTTGCTTATGCCTACATCTAGAATGCCTTTTCAGTCTGATTCAGATTATATGTATCGCGGGGAAAGCATAAAACGCGAAAATGGATATCTAAATGTTGAAGTGCCAGAAACAAAAGATGCTACAAGTGGCATGGAGCCTCCTAGACGGAGTTCCAGAGTTACCAAGGCAACTTCACAGCAAACTAATCAAGTGGCAAAGCCAAGTATTAGCAGAGGTTTTGGCAGTTTGTCAGGATCAGGAGTTGCACCTGATGAATCTTTGCCAGATGTATCTGAGAGAATATCACGTCAAAGTTCGTTTGATGGCAAAAGAAGAGAACGGATTTCATATCCATTTCCTAGTGGATCACTTTTTGCAATGGAGGCCAAAAAGAAAATTCTTGAGAGGTGGAAAACTACCAAGAACTTACAAGAAGTTGAAGTTGGTGGCAAGAGATGCACTCTTTGTGAAATGTTTGTCAGGCATGATGGGGGAGCAAGGACCAAAGCCTCGTATGTAAATTCTGAAAATTATGTTACAATCCGTCAATTTTCTCATGAAGGCAGCAAGTTAGAGTCAGGTAGTCCTCTCCATGTTAACAGCAAATATGGTTTGAAGGATAAGCATATCAGAAATCTACCAAGATCAAAACTTTTCAAGAGGTCAAGCATTGCAACAAGTTCTAATCTTATGGCCATAGGTGAAGCCTCTGAAAATGGTTCCGGCTTGGGATATCAAGAAAGTAAAATCAAACAACACGATTTGAAGAACAAAGGCTTCCCGGCTGGAGATAGCTTAGAGGCGAGGATCGCCACAAGTCTTGCCTCTGAGGACCAGCAGCTTGAAGTAGCTCCGGGCATCGAAGATGGTCATTCCTCTTCTGATACCTGGGAGAATTTGTCTCCAGAGGTTTGGCTTCTATTTCCAGGATCTTTACACTATTTGACCTTTTGGTGCGCCTTGTGTACTTGCTTGATCGCTATAACAAGTTTCTACTATGTCATGTTTGCCCTCCTGTATCCCTAAAATGCAAATGACAAGTTTGCCAACTGTCTAATTGTTACTGCCCTTGATTGGAATTTAGCGAGGAAACAACAAAAAACGAAAACGTAAATTCTTGTTTTTGATCTTTTGAAGAAATTAGAGAACAAAATTGGAATGTCGCCGCTGAGTTTTTAAAAATTATGTTCCACGACTTGTTCTGGAATCCTGATTGATCATGGCTTCTCCATAGAACCTCAATAGTGGTATATTCTTCACTTTTTCCGTCTCCTTTTTCAAGGCATGTTTCTATAATTCTGCTTTACTCGCCCCATTTTCAAGCAGTATTCATCTATCTACTTGCTATTGTCATTGCCTTTCTTGGTAAAAACATGATCTTAGTGACAATTGATCAGAATGATTCTAGGTCTCAATTTAAAGTATCTGTTTTATTAGTCAAATCCAACGTTTGTTGGGAAACTTTATGCAATACATCTTATTGCGTTTCTTTCTCCTCTAAAAATGAAAAAACAACGTCTTTCCCTGCTTACTCATTCACAAATCTTCTTTGCTTTTTTGGGGAATTTTCTTTTCTTTTTCTTCTCTCATTTCCTTAGTTCAGACTCGTCCTGTTTTAAAATTAATGAATTCCTTCTTTTAGTTGAAATTTTATTGCATTGCAGAGATCTTCATGTGATACCCCTCGTGGAGCATCAAAATCTTGGAGTACATCTGATTCAAATTTGGCTATGAACTTCAAGGAACTTGATCAGCTCAGTCCAGATTCAGTTCTGGAACCTCTTTTCGAGGATGAGAATCCTTGTTCCCTCGCTGATCTCAGTGGTAAACGAATGTAACCCTTTTGCTTCAGTTTCATAAAATTTCGGCCTAATACTGACTATTCAATAACTTGTTAACCAGAGCTTGAAGGGGAATTTGAACTTCTCGACTCAAGATCAGAAGAAACAAATTCAGAATGTTCTGGAATGAATGTGTCAAGTGATGAAGACTTTGAGAAAGGATGTCTGAACGTTCTTAAATATAACAAGAGGCTGTTGGGAACGTTCAGGCTCGAAGAAAGCCAGGAATTTTCCTACTTGGTTGATGTTTTAGATGAGGCCGGCTTATGTGATTGGAATCTTGATAATCTCTACGAACCATCGCAGTCTATGGAATTCCCATTGAACCCTTTATTATTCGAGGCACTGGAGAAGAAATATGGCAAGCAAACATCATGGCTGAAGTCAAATAGGAAGCTTCTATTTGATCGTATAAATTCCGGATTGAAGGAAATTATGAATTCATACATGGATATTCAAATTTCAACAAAGTCTCTGAGAAGAAGATTTCGTCGCGGTTTAAGGAGGGATGAGCTAGAGGAAGAGCTGTGGATATTACTTGTTAATCAAGAAAAGGAAGTGAGCAAAGATTTATCTGAAAAAGCACTTGGGAAGGAAGTGAAGTGGTTAGAATTGGAGGAAGAAATTAGTATTATTTGTAGAGAAATAGAGGAATTTTTGTTCAATGAATTGGAAGCAGAGTTAGATTGTTGAGTTCATAAATGAGGTATTTTTTTGTTCTCTTTTATGGGGGATGGGGTGGGGGGAGGGGGGTGTTGTTTGATTCTTTGTTTTGGATTTATATATGTATGTATATCTACAATTTTTTTTTTTGTTGAGTGGTAAATTTAAGGAGGAAAATTAAGGTTTTGAGAATAAAGAAGCAAGCAGATAGAAAATGGTATATATTGTTCTTTTTGCCTTTATTGTTAAATTATGCATATGGTTTAGTTTGTATTGAAAATCTCTTAGAACTCATTTTCATGTTAGTAAATTATGCATATTGTTGTTAAAAGTTAGTGTATTTGACACAGTACTTTTGACTCGAGATAAATATGTATTGGGTTACTTCTGATTCTGGATAATATGTGCCGGTTTTAGCATTGGTATCCTTCTTTTCATAAAATATTTTTTTGTCCTTAATAGATTTGAAATCGATGATAGCAAACCTCTAATCGTTAGTATACGACATTGTCATAACTTGATTAAATTCAGGATTATTCATGTCACAATAGTTGAAAATTCTGAGACTGACAACCTAAATTCGTGATGGTTAGTAAATAATTTCGACAAAAGTTGACTAAAAATGACATTATTCACCGACCGTTACAGTTGAAAATTTTGAGCTCAACAGACCAAAATTTGTGATGTTTAATACATGATTTTTCCTGAACTTGACTAGAAAAAATCATGTGTCATAACAGTTGAAAAATCTGAACCCGGCGGTACCAAATCCATAATAGTTAATACACAATTTTTCTAAACTTAAAATAAATTGACATTATTCACCGGTTGCAATAAGTGGAAGATCAAAGCTCGATGACCACAAATCCGTAATGGTAAGTACACGTTTTTGTTTGAAATTTATTAAAATCGAGATAATTCACATACCGCAACAATTGAGAAATCCAAACTCGATGAGCCCGAATTATTGTTAGAACACGATATTGTCAGAACTTTGGTAAAATTAGGATTTTTCATCGGTCGCAACATGTGAAAATGTTGAGCTCGACGATCCCAAATCCGCGATGGGTTAGTCGTCGATATTGTCACAACTTGACTAAACTCAAAAAATTTCATCAGTTGCAAAATAGATGAATTCAAAATGAACAGGTATACATTTTTTGTCAAAACTTGACTAAAATCGACCTTATGTCACACCCCATAACCAGGGATGATGACATGACAGTGTCCAATTAGTAAATGAGACACCAAAGCCACATAACAGGGTTACTATGAAAAGAATTTCATTTGTGAATCATAATAATCAAAGTGTGCTAGTGGAATAAATACTATAAGGAAATTACTATGTTATTACATAACAAAAGTACATAATCTGTTCAGAAAAGAAATATTGAAAGCGGTAAAATGTTCAGTCTAATTTGATTAGTCTTCACTCATTAAAAACCCCATCCCAAGTCTCTTTCTCATAATAAGGCTCTTCCTCGTACTCACCTGAACAAATTAGCAAATGGAGTGAGCTTTGGTGCTCAGTATGATCCACATAATCCATGTACACATATAGCATATAAAGCAAACAAGGACTCGAAATAGTTTTCCCATTTCCCAAAACGCCCTGAAGGAAAAGATACACACATGACACACTTATACTATAACCATATTGAAAATACACCGAGGATACATTGCACAACACGTACAATGCACGCGACACGAATCACGAGAAGAAAAGAAGTTGAAAACCTCGCAACATAGCCTCACTGTGACCCCCCAGTCGACCTACTACATAGCACGGTCGATCGGTGATCATCTAGATTCAACAGACATAACACAGATCATCCGGTCCCGTTGACCGAAAGCACCCGCGAATGAATGGTTCGTCCGCAGGTTCGTCCGCGCAAAGACATTAGGTTATGTTTCTCTGCAGGACGATATGCAGGACGATTACTTCGTCCATGACCTGCAGAATTCAGAAAAACAAGTGCAAAATTTGTACAAAAGTGTACCAATTTGCACCAACTCAAACCCAACCAAAAATACATGTTTTAAGACTCAAAATCAAGTACCAAATAAGAATCAAACAAGTAAAGCAAGTGAGAAACAACAATTAAGCTAATAAATATATTATTCACATCTAAGCACTTATACAAACGAATGTACGAAAAACACCATGCTCTGCCCATACGGTACGCACGATTACGCACATTCTTAGACACTGCAGACATAGATATTGCTATGACACAACTTCCTACACTTCGAGCTCAAGTATCTATTCACAAATATACGACAATAACTGTAACGACCCTAACCATTAGTCTAGTTAGGTAGGCTCAAGCATTTAAACACACGGGTTCAGTTTCACCCCTGAACGAACGGGTTCACGCTTTAAGGACTCATTCTACATTGTATCATCATCAAACACCTTGGACTCCACAAAATCGTTAGAGTCCCAATAATTTTTCCTCATATGGCGAAGGTCCATGAAGTGCCACATATATCACGCAATCCCTTGGGATCAACACAACACACTTCATAGAAGTCACGTTTATATCCTTCGAACGAGTCCTATCATTTATTGATTCTAGACACGAGCTCAAAATGAGACGATGAATTTGTCGACCAAAAACCAAATAAGACGGCTCGACTCAACCAAATAGTGACGACTCCTAAAGACTCGATTATGTAAAGCAATAACAAAGAGACAAGTAAGCAATCATGTAAGGAAATATCATATTCAACTAGAACAGCAAGTAATCCAATTCCTTTCACTAATTCCCAAATTATCCACAACCACAATTCCACAATCCACAATATCCCATATCACCATAATTGTTCCAATAAATAAATAACAATGAAATAAATCAGTTTATGGTTCATTTAATTCATAACTAAGACATAAGAAACAATATCTAATGTCAACATACAAAAATGGCAGAATCCATACCTTCGAAACAAGCAAAGAAAGCAAAATAACCAAGAAAAGAAGTGCAGAAATCTCAGAAAACAACCCCTGTTTCCGTTATGATATCTCCCAACTCCGAATTCAGAATGCAATTCCGCTTTCTGTCACTCAAAAATTATATCGCTGCGATCGATATTCATATAATGTGCGTCGAAATCCGACAAGAGATGCTCCCTCGGTGATCTCTCAAAGCTCTCAGCTTTTCTTTCTTTTCTTCCTCTTTTTGTTTTTTCCTGATTTGGTAACTCCAAAATATGCTAGAGAAAACCAGACATAAATCCCTCCCTATTCAATTCTAATTACTCTTTAGGTCCCTCACATCTCACACAAGGTGCACTCATGTCCTCACACAACCCCAAACATCAATTAGGTATATATAACACAAAAAAATGTTAAGTGACGCATAACAATTAAACAATTAATTCATGCCAACATTTTATAAAGCATTAAAAATATGTAATTACGTAATTATAACACATAATCATGTAATCAAAAGTTATGGGTATTACATTATCCACTGACCGCTACAGAATCATCTGAGCCTGACGGGTTCAAATCCTTGATGATTAGCATACGATTTTTTGAACTTGACTAAAATAATAAATAAAAAAATTCACAGGTAAACACATTTGAAAAATCCGAACACAACAACCGCAAATTCGTGAGGGTTAATACGCATTTTTCTTTTACTTTAGTAAAATATAGATTATTAATCGGTCGTAAAAGTCAGTCATCGTCGTCTCTCTTTCACCTCAAGTCTGAGAAATACGATCATCGTCCTTCCAGCTGTCCAGCTCCAGCAGCCTCCTTGTCTCAGAACTCAGATCGTCGTCTTCTCTGTCTCAGAGTCGGCGCCCAAATCGTCTTCTCTGTCTCAGAGCCGACGGCCAAATCGTCATCCCAATCCCAAATCGTCTTCTCTTCTTTATCCCAAATCGTAAAATTGCTCCCAAATCGTTCTCCCAAACGGGTAATTGCTTATTTTTATTAAGTTTTGATTGAATTTTTCATTAATTTTTGATTGAATTTTTGTGAGAATTGATACTTGATAGTGTTTTGAATTAGGGTTTGATAAAGGTTTTTTAATATGGAAAAGATTTTACGCTATAGAATGCCCTTCAAATTCAACAAGTATAGACTTAGAGAACCCCTGTTAAAACCTCTAAAAAAATTCCAGTTGATATATTGCAGTAGCTATTGATCACTCGTTGTCATGGTCATTTGTGTTTGCGGTAGCTATTGCAACATGTAAATGGACTCTGAATGTTATGTTTAGTCCTTTCTTTTAGTTTTTACTGTAAATCAAATTGTACAATACATGTGAAAAAATGGAATCTTACTATTAATAAGATTGTTGGTTTGTTTTGAAGTTTATTACTTGTTAATTTGTATTTTAATTTCAACTTTTTAGTTTTACTAATTTAAATTTATCATGAAATATTTTTTTATTAGTTTTATCGGATCTTTCGATTCGTGTTACGATCCTCGAGTATATAATTCTTGAGATCCCTTCCATTTAGAGTCAAAATTACGATATTGACAACTTTATTCTCAACTACTTAATGGCTTTCACACGTCCGTCAACTTTCGAGATGTTTCAGTTAAATGCAACCACAATTGACCGCCGTATCAAAGAAAAACTTCGATTTAATATATGTACTTCGATAAATAATTAATATAAATGATAAATGCGGACTATTTTATTGAGATCATAATAAATTTGGTTAATTTTATTCTTATTGTAAAACTTAATGTGTTGTACATTTCTTTTAATCAATAATAATATATCGCTAAGGGATGATGCGCTAGAAATTTGTGCAAACGCTCTATGAGAGTGCGTCAATTCTCATTGCGCCATTGCGGAGCTTTTCGAAAGTTGAAATAAAAAGCTTCAATTTTTTGTCGGATCTTAGTTGGATCTAGTTATTCTCCCTTCATTTTTTGTGTCTTCACCTTTTCTTTTGATAGTAAATCGCGGTAAAATTCTTTTAAGGTATTTTGATTAAAGATTCAAGACTCAGATGCAATATCTATTTCAGATCCTTCCAGATCTGGAGTTTCCCTCTAAACCCGGAGTTGTTCTGGTCCCTTCCTCAGTTTTCTTCATCTCTTCGAGACGATGTATGAGACAGTTGATATGTCAATGGTCTCGTAGATTGTTGATTTTTAAGAAATGTATTGGAAATGAGCTTG
>JAOWBF010000037.1:12545422-12557653 GCA_028566175.1 Vinca major
AGAGTTGGAAAACAAGAGAGAGCTACGGCCTAAATTGCATCACCTGGCATACTTTCATAAGTTGATTCTCTCTTTACCCTATAAAGTATAATTAAAAGAACCCCAAAACCTAAAGATCAAGAAAGTCGAGGGAGTGGAAGATGTACTTTTGTTCCCAAAAACTGTAATTATCGTGCTTATAATATGATAAAATGGATCAAATATAATAACTTTAGATGTTATTTCTTCCTGATTCTATTCCCCTCAACGATAAAAATACTTGTAATAGTTTAGGCCCGATTTGAAGTACAGTTTTAATGTCAATTCTAATTATATAAATAAAAACTTAGGCATTATTCATAAAAAAAAAACAATTAAACTAAAGAGAATCATCTGACATTCTTGTGGTTTTTCTTTTCATGATGTTCGAGAATATGGAATGGGTCAGCCATGTAACATTTAATGGGTCGAAGCCCACCAGTATAAGTTGGTGACAAACACTATAACTGGGTTTCTCTATTTTTATTAATTTTCTAAAATTTACAATTTTTGAAAAGTTAATTTTTTGAATTTAAGTCCTTGTCCAAGCATAGCCTAAATAGCTAAGGAAAAGAAAAGTCCTCAGACACGAGGCTCATGACGTGCTTTGTCTGTAAAAGAGACAAAGCAGGAACAGGGGAAGGTAAAGGGACCACAAGCTGTTATTAAAGTTTCAACAAATAAGACAAGTACCTCCATAAGTCGAGGACTGAAAAACGATGCTCTCATGCCTGCATCTAAACCTTGCTCAGAGAACTTTATGATTGATCTGAATGAATCATCAAATAAAGAATATAGAAACTGTAAGTAAACTTAGTTAATCCAAATAGCTTAATAAAAGCTCAAATGAAATACAGCAACCTCTCTCTTTCTCTCTCTCAATAACCACAAACAAATGTATCAAACAAAGAGACCTCTGTAGAGACATAGTACACAGATCTCTTGAGTTTACAGTGATTATCATTCCAGAAACTTGTCAGATTACTTGAAAATAATAGGGGTTTTAAACTGTTTGTTTCCCTCAAAATATTTAACAAGAAAATTAACCTTTGTTCGCAAGTACTACAAATTTGTTAACTATCACCATAAACCAAATAGCTGTCAAAACATTTACAGATAAAAGAACTTCTACCAGCTATAAGAAACGGTGGACATTACCCAGAGAGTATAACAACCGGATGCTTTTCTGATTCCACAACATCCAAGAACCGAGCTTGTATAGCCTTTGGAACCTGATATAGATCATATCTCAGCCACAAAATAGCTAATGGAGAAATTTCTTTACAGAGGTAAAAACCTTATCCGCCCATAAAACTATCATATATAAACATATGCTGGAAGACAAGCACCAAGAAAATAAGATGCTTGTGTTCTAAGCTTGTAAATACAAGTCATTTTTACAGAACAGCAAGAATTTGAAGCTATGCATAGAATTCGCAATGCATTTCAGCCTACCAGAGCATATACAATGACTAACAACCATAAGCTTACTGATGCAAAAGCCTAAATTCTATTGACGATCCATAAAATAAGTTAAGATGAGTAAGATACTGGATACTAGATGAGGTGTTTGATAGGCACCAAGCAAGAAAGACACATTTTGTTAACGAGGACTCTATAATAGTTTGTCGCTGGCACAAAAAGCTCCCAGAACGAGAAATAGAAACAGTACAATGGAAGTATGAAGACCAAAGAAAGCAAATGTAATGAATGAATGAAAGAATGAATAAAAAGACGTCACCAGGGGAGTCTCGCCAAGTCCCTCATCTGCCAGAACGTGCCCAGTTAACAGTAATAGTGAGTAAAGCTCTTCCAAAGTTTTAGTTGGATCACTTACGTCTCTGCCCTACATGAGAAGTAAATAACTTAAGCAGAAAGCAAGAACAATAAATTTAAAAAAAAAAACCTGCACATTAAACAGCTGAATCAACATAATCTATGATGAATAGACACAGCAGCTAGTTACTTTTAAAAGAAGAAGACTCTTGATGCAACAATTACACAATTTCTCACAAAATTTGCCATCCTAAGCCCCAAAGTGAATTCACAGAGGTTTGTTTGAATTTGTTCAAATAACCAAAGTTGTCTGTTTTATAATAAACATCATTGGTTCTTGCCTTAAAAGGTTAGACAACCGTAATTTGGATCTTATCTTCATATAGTCCCTTCCTACGGAAAGATTGCACTTGATGCTGGCTTCTGTAAATTCACTAGAACTAAGCCTAAGAATACTAATTTGTTGCTGAGAAACAGAAGCACTTCATAAGTAAGGCTGCTTAGTAAGGCTGCTTGCGGCATAGTAAAACCAAAAATATGCAAATCCCATTAACCATGTTCTGCTACGGATCCAAAAACTCTAGAAATAAAATAAATTTTGAAGATCCCGGTCATACTTTACATTCATTCCTCCGAAACTAAAAATCATTTAACAGCAGCAGCAGATCTTCCCTATATAATCTCATCAAAAGCAAAATATAAGAACGGAAAAGAAAATTCCATATCCAAATCTCCTCCACTTTAAGTAGACTGGACCTAAAAGAATTGATAAATTCCCCAGATTTAAATAAACGAAAACTCAAAAATCTGTTGGAAGATATTTAAGGGAAAATAGCTCAACGATAAGCCTGTACAATATTAGGATGATTAATACATGGGGGGAAATTGATTACCTGATGAAGCCTAACGAAACGATCAGAAAAATGTCTGGCCAGTAAAGGAACTGTTACGTCGATAGCTGCTCGAGCAATAAGAGCATAAGAGCTTAACCTTTCATCCATGGCTAGAAAGGTAACATAAACAGTGTAGAGTTAGATACCAGTGGCACCAAACTGAGCTTAGATATAGAACTCAAAATCGAGAAAAGTGACACCAGGAATAGGTTCAAAAGCTTTCTTTCAATAGAAATTGCTCACCAGTAATGGAAGCATGAAGATAATCGTATTCATTCTCATCACCATTTGCAGATGCAGATGCAGCTAAATCATAAAACCCATGTTGTAAAATCAATAAAAATGGTAAATGTAGAAGAATCTGGTTATTATAAAGAACAGAATACAATCTGTATAAGTAAAACATACCCTTTAATTCAGATTCAACTATCAAGGCAAAGAGATTGGCAGCAGCACTAATCCCTTCGGGTGGAAGCAACAAATCACAACTAACACTATCCAATGGCTGCACATGAATGGAAAAATATCTAGTTTCATTGATAGAAGAAAACATGTCATAAAAAAATTCTTCTTGTATTGTTCTCAACTTGCTGAAGTGAGAGGAACTTTATAAGAGACCTTATGATGAATCAATGCTCAAGCTTAGTTAAATATTTAATGAAGTACACAAGCTGAAGCAGGTTATTGATTTTCAAGCAATTTGGCACATAAATATTCAAAAGCAGACATTTAAGCCACCAAAAACATGTACCGTTAGAAGTACAGTCCAGGTATCTAGTAAGACATCTCGTGCAACCCAGCTCCATGTTTCTTCTTCTGTGTAATTTTCCATAAGGTCTTTGATTACTTCAGACATCAGGGCAGACATCAGATGAAGAGTTCCATAAGGCCTGATCATCATGGTAACTTTTCAGTAATAAATTGATTTTGACCCCTATGAAAACTGAGTAACTACATAAACCAATAACCACTCAACAAAACCAGACAAGATTGAAGCTCAATACCCCATAAAGTACCCCTCAAAGAAGCCTGAATAAAACTATGTGATACCTTATGGATTTCAGAAGTTGATCAAACACGGCTGGTGAAGTTACAGTTGCCATAGACAGAAGAGCACGGCAAGCATCCAGCAACTCACTGAAGAAATCAGATATGTTAGAACCTCACTGCAAAACAGAAATTATATTTTTTACTGAAAACCCAAAAGGGAACCTAGGTTACTAAAATTGTTTAACCTTTCACTTTTCCCATTTTGGAGAGCTTTTGAAACAGCGTGAGGAGGATCCATCCATTCTATGATACCGGATAGTAGTTGAATAAGGTGCTGCCCTTGCAGATGCCCATTATCTATATTTGATATGGATTAGATCAATCATAGTATAAAATAACAAACTTTACTATTCACATTTAAAGTAAAAGAAGAGAGGTGAAGGTAAGGAAAGAAAAAACCAAAGAAAATGGAGAAAAACATGGTTGCAGAGAATGCTATATGTGACCCCGAAAAATCTACAGCAAAAGCTCTAGCAAGCACCAATTGTATTATGTAATACAAAATTCACAAGGATAAACAGTTTTAATCAAGATTCCTTCACATGATAGAAACAGAAAGTTCTTTTAACCCAAGTAGAAAAGAAAATCAGTTTCATATTCTCTGTCATGAAACATTTCTTTGATTTTAGTCAGACAAATATAGTATTGTACCAGATGGAAAGATCATTCCTGTTAAGGAACAGAACTGTACTATGAGTTTTCGAGCCGAGACAGCAAGAGGACAATCAAGCCAATAGCCCTCTAGTGAGAATTTCTGTCTTAGGGCCCCATATAGATTTAAAAGCCAGGCAACATGACCACTTGTTATGAGAATATCACGCCAAGTTGGACCAGGCTGTAAGAAACACCAAAGAAAACAAATCAACTTTGACTAAAGAGCTACATATTAAAGAGTAAAAATTAAAAACCATAAGCTCAAGGCAAAAGAAATTATCTATATCAAAATAATGCACAAAAAATACAGCACAAAACAGCTACAGTCTTGAGTGTCTTTCATTGACAGATAAGAGTAACCAGAAAAGAATCATATCTATTACCCCCCACCCCCACCCCCCCAAAAAAATATGGAATCATATCTCTATTATTGCCTATACTATTCAAGTGGGGGCAATTAACATCTAATGTTTGATCACCTTGTCCGAAGAATCAAAGTTCTTACCTGTACCAAGTTGCACTCAGTTTTCCGCAACGAGTAGCTGTCACACATAGATCCACCCGAAAAAACATTTATGCCTCTTTTACCAACCTCAGTTGCATATTTGTTAAAGCGGAAGTCCCAGTTTAAGATTTGAAGCATGAGACGAAGCGCTGCAGAACACACTTTCGCTTCAGGTATGGAGGAGTTGGATTGAGTTATTGTATATGTCACACTCACAGCAGCATCTTGAGCCCAACAGTAGAAAGTCTGTAAAGCCGAGGCAAAAAAACAAGATACATGAATAAAATCACTTGAGTGATCAATAAAATGTTTGAAAGGCCTATCCTGCTGGGGAAACAAAATAAAGGTTTGCTTGTAGCAAAAGAACCTATGGCAATCAGAAGACCTTCAAATAATCTTGCTCCAATGAAGTGCTACATTGATCATGAAACTCTCGCGGAAGGCCCATGGCAGTTGAAGTAGAGGGTGAAAATTCAGATACCTTGGCAGGAGAAAGAACACGAGTAACAAGGTTGAGCAGAAAAACAACTAAAACAAACAATTAGTTGACATACAGACCTTTTTATCTGTATCTACACAAACATTATAACAGTTTTAAACAGAAAATCAGTAATTAATTAATTGAGACTGCAGTAGACACTCAATCAGTTTTGTCAATGAACTCCCTCAAAATAGGAAAAATTCCTGCATTTCAATAATTTCCCACATTGCCGTCTCAAATTCAGACTTCTCTAATTAGTATCTAAATTTCCAAAATGTATCTGATTTGCTATCTCCCTCAAAAATGACGTTCAAACTGATTACTGAAATGTAGCCTGAAATAAACATTAAATTGCATTCACAGACATGTTAACAGAGATTGCAAGTAGAATGAAATTTCAAAACCTGATACCAATCAGAGAACTTTGAAGTTGGGATGCATACGATGTGAAATCAACTAAGACACAGATATCAGAGCGAACAAGACAAGAATAACCCAAATAAGATAGCCCTAATGAACTTCTTTTTATCAGTAAGTATTAGAGATTTACCAGCGATTCAAGAAAGTTTATCCCAACAAACTGCACATCTAGTCCATGGCTGCCACTAACAGCTTGTTTCACCTGAATATTACACCATTAGATACAAAGGGAATATCTGAACTCTAAAGACCATAGAAAAATTTCTACAGTGTTGAGAGAACCACACAAACCATAGAAAAGGGAATGCACAAGCACACAATAACCCAAAAAAAAAAGGTACATACAAAGTCGACATAGAAACATTTACAAAAAATATCATGATTGGATTTATTTGTCTTTGAAGCAGCTCAGACATTTAGCTGCACTAAAAACTTCTGCATTTCTTACTAGATAAAGATTGGGAATAAGAATTGTTATTCCTCTACTTCTTCACCTTTGTAAGCTTCACTTTGTGCATGAGAGGAGCGAGGTAGCATGTAAAAGCAACAAGTTTTGTGGTAGAAACTTACACGCATAGACACTGTACTATATTCTAATCAACAAGCCTTTATAATTATCTTACTTGTCGCATATAATTATAAGTCCAACAATTCAATTCATAAGAACCAACATTAGTGCTGTCAACAGCACAGTAAAAAATAAAAATCAGAAAAAGGAAAAAAAAAAAATAGCAGTAGTGAATCGGTAGGACAAAAGTAGTCAAGCTGATCTTCTAGACTTGTAGTTAGATTGAAGGCAAAAATGAGCACGGTAGTAAATAGCTTTATGATAACTGGGGGTACTGGAAATAATGGACTTAACAGGAATTCCAAGGTACCTGAAGGAGGATTTCCTTACCTGAAGAAAAACATGTTCTTTATCTGTAGCTGCGAAGTCAAGCCTGCAAAAGAGAATGCATGTTAGCATATATGCAAAAACCAATACACTTCTGCACAGAGAACTTCCCAAAAGTAATCGACTGACGATACAAAGGCGTTATGAACATAAAACAATGTAAAATGCATTCAGCTAATTTCAAATATGCTTTATATTTTCTCCTCACCCCTCATTTCTCACAATCATTAATCACTTTTGAGGCCTTTTCTCATATCATCTGATTGTGAACTCATAAAATCTTATGCTACCTGGCAGTATATTACTTGTTTAGTGTGTTTAAATAATAGAAGCTGCTTTTGGAATAAGAAGCAAGTAAATTCTGAACATGAAGTCAAATACACGCTTCTTGATAAGTTCCTATAGCCTCTGAGTTACATATAAAGAGCCACTTACCACCCCCTTTTCAACAATTGAGCGGCCACAGAAGCAACTTTGGCCTGGACATACCCTTCAGGTGAATTTGCATGTTTCATGACAAAGCACAAACAAAAGCTGCAAAACACAGAAAGTGACAGATCAAACTAAAGCCATATTGTACAGAGAGACTATGAGAAAATTTTAGATTTTCCCAGTAGCAATGCCATACTAGAAATGAGACCAATGAACATCTCTGGGTCCTAAAGGTGTGCAGCTGGCTTCAACTAGCCCAAGCAATGGACGAGATCAAAAGCATGGAACAAGTATCCTTGCAAAGTGCAATCTCTCATTTGTTGTTCTTTTTGTTTAACAGGGAAAAGGGAAGGGAGAGAAGAATGAAACAAGTAGTATTAGTAAACTACGTCACTGACTACTGAGACTTTGGATGTTACCTTATCAAGCTTTTCTGGTCATCAGCTGTAAGAAACCCCCATTCTCTAATAGCTGCATCTCGAATAGCTCCAGCAGCCTGAAACCTTGCATTTGGCATCTGAGAATTTTCTGGAGAAATTCACAATTAGCTGCATACAAGACTGCTAAAGCTTGGTACACACTAAGAGAAACTATCCTGAAACCCTACAAAAGTGGTGACAGGTAGAGGGGGGCTCCGGCAAAATTAGTGAGACCAAAATGGAGCTGGTAAGTTCATTCTGAAATGCAAGTAACGAGTTGAAGCTAACCTTGAAAAACAATCCATTAATGTCTTTTTCTTTCTTTTCAGATACTGGTTACTTATGAAGAAGACGATCCTTTTCTTTGGAAAGCATAAGAAAAGATAAATATCTCTAATGACAATAATAGTCACATCCGATATTACTTCTTTCCTTGGAAAGAAAGATATTCCTAAAAAGGAACAAATTAAAGACACATTGACTACAAGGCAGTAATTTGGTCATCCAAATTATTACAAGTCTACCAGGAAGACACATCCATGTGACGTTCTACTCTGCCAGCCAAAACAAAAGCAATAACATGTACAGTATCACCGCAATTATGAGTTCATCAGCCCAAATAAAAAAGTTGAGCAAGTCCAACAATATTGCTTTGGATCTTCCACGACTTTTCTCAAGATCCCATAATTCATTGAATTTCATGTCCGACAATTTTGTTGAAATAGTTCATTTCAATTTAAACTCAGAATGACTATTTCACCTGGCCTAATTGACATGTTGTTATGAAGGGCTTAAAATGTAAAGATAGTGACTTCTTGACTTGGTATCATTTTATTTCTCAATTTAAGATCATCAAACATGTTTTTACCAACATCATTTTGATGTGATGATTTCTTTAAGATGAAGATACAGAATTTATTCCATATAAGAACACACAATTGCAAAGGTATTCCTTCATAAATTCGAAAACTTACCAAGAATGAACTGGCATGCTTGATATGGCCGAGGAGACTGGCTAAGAGACAAAATGGTTGCCTCAGCTGCAGCTGGATTAACATTTATCTGACAAAGATACAGAAATTTATTTAGAGATAAATTTCCATGTATTTCCAAAAGGTGGCATTCGATTATTTCAAAATAGAACAGTCAAGAATATGTAGGTACAAGCTTATTTTAGTTCCAAACTGATATTTTACTAAGAAAGAAGATACTTCGAATGAAACAACAATTAAAACATTATATTAGTGGAGGGCCTTCATATGCGTATATTAGTTCCTAAAAGACTAAACAAAGTTATGTTACCGATTACATCAAAAGTCATTTTTCTAATTGAAAACCAATATTTCATAGAGGGAAAAGGAATACTCAACGCTATGAAACAATATTAAAAAGCAAACGAACTGCCATTGTCCAGATTATTCGCTTTCAAAATTCTAAATCCTTAGGCTGGAACCATCTCCAGAATCTGGATTCTATACTCGAAATCCATACTTGCATCCTTCTAACCCAAACAAATCACTATACTAATAAGGAAATACATTTCAAACAAAAAATATACAATAAAACAGCAGAGTGAAACCAAAACGAGGTGAAAATAGATTTCAACCTGACTAGAACTGCATGCTATCTCAATATTTTCATACAGATACTACTTCAAAAGTCCTTTTCAAATTGAAAACCAATGTCTCAGAGTGAAAGAAAAATAAATGTATTAAAAGCCGTGCACCAATATTAAAAAGCAAATGAATCCGGATTATCTACTTCCAAAACTTCAAATCCTTAGGCTGGCACCGTTTCCAATATCTGGATTCTATACTCGAAATCCATACTTGAATGCTTGAGACAAAAAAAAAATCACTATACTAATCAGAAAATACATTCCAAACCAAAAAATTAAATAAACAACAGAGATGAGACAGAAAGTAATACGAAAATGGAATTCAAACTGAATAGAACAATGAAATTCATTGTCCAGATTGTCTACTTTCCAAAATCTAGATTCTATACTCAAAATCCATATCAAATCATCTGTACTAATCAGAAAAATACACTCCAAGGCGAAATATATAATAAAAAACAAATAACGAAGCAAAAAGCAAGGTTGAAAATGGAATTGAACCTGAATAGAACTGCACGCGATCTCGATAGCTTGACGAGTAGCTTGAAGCTGAGCCAAATCAGAAGCTCCACCAATCGCTTGATTCATCATCTTTACAAATACATATAATTGTATATACGTATCTCAGATTCTACAGAGAAATTTCGAATTGCAAGCTCTGTAGATTGAGAAAGGAGATGGAGCTTGCGATGAGAGAGATAGAGAGAGGTAACCGCCCACACTGGAGAAGAGGACTAGGAGACACTGTAGCGTCCGGGGGTGAAGGAGGGCAGAAGTGAGAAGTTACAATAAATTTATTGTTGGGTTAATTACAGGTTAGTCCCCGACAATATACTACAGTCTCATGTAAGGACCTATAATATCAATCGTCTATTTTTTTCGATTGTTCCAACTCAAGACCTCCGTCATAATTTTAATCGTATATGTTTTCCGGGTTGTTCCAACTCAGAACCTCCGTCCATATCCTCCAATTAGTTAACGGTCAAACAAAGAAGAAGAAATTAGGGTTTTATGTGGTCTAATTAGGGATTGGATACAAAATAGACTAAAATTATTGTTTAATTTTTTTTCCAAACAAGTCCTTTTGTTAGAGTTTTCTCTGTTTGACTGTTAGCTGACCGTGAGGAAGTGGATGGAGGTCCCGAGTTGGAACAACTGAACAAAAAACAAAACAGAGGATACTTTTAATCGATTGAAATTAGAGGTTCTGACTTGAGACTGTAGTATATTTTCAGGGACCAACTTGGAATTAACTTAACGATGAAATTATGTTTGAGTATTTTGCAAAAACAATCTCGTATTTGTTTTGTTTGTAGCAATTTAATCTCTAATCTATTATTTCAATAAATTTAAATCCATTTATTTTATTAATGATTTTACTCATCGTCACCAATTGTATGGCGAAATTCGATAGATCAAGTAACGAGCAACTCATGTGAAGTTGTGGTCGAGGACAAAATTGGCAATTCACATGTTAGTGTTATAAATATTGTGATAAAATTGCAAAATCTATAATATATAAAGTTATACCAAGTTGAGGTAGATGTTTAATGATGTGACATTTGGCATATTATGAGATGTGGTCCAATCATAAGATTCTATGTGGCAACTTTGTCATTAATTTTCTTCTAAAAATAGTGATTCATGAGCTATAATCTTCATATTCATTCTAAAGTTATTATGAAGATGAATAGTTTAGTTATAATCTTCATCTTCATTCTAAAGTTACATATTTATAGATTATAGAAAAATATGTAACATAAATTAATTGAATTTAAGAAACTCTTACAATTCTCTATACGTGGCAATTAAATGTATATATCAATGCATGTGATACCCTGAACTTTTCATGCTTGCGTGTCTAGCATGATTACGTGTTATTTGGTATATTAATTGCTTTTACATGTTATTTGTTTGTACATTTTGTGTTGAAGGGTGTAGACATGTGCTTGGTTAGTTGGGGGTATTAGCCTAAGGACAAAGTGATCAATCTTGTTTTGATGATAACAAACTATTTATAATTTTAATGTTTGTGTGAGCATGTTCTTAATTATATAATCATTAGCACTCACACCAAGTTGATGAAAATGGTAAGTTAGCTCCTTGTGTACATCAAAGATATGATCATACACACAAGAAAGCTACACTTTGCAAGACTCCATAGTACAAGTATGAAGTCAATCAACATACTATGGAAGTACTTGCAAAGTCAATGAAGAAGGAAGATCAATAAGTCAAGAGCTACTCAATCCAACAAGAGTACAATCAAGTGGTAGACTCCTTGACAAGAATAAGTGTGAAGTACAATACACTACAACTCAAGAATGCTAGAGAACTTCATTACTCCAATAAGATGTTGATCAAAGGCTTCAAAGTACAAGCTCCAAAAAGAATCGACTTGAAGACCTTAGGAAGATTAGTCTAAGCTTTATAGGTAATCCTTGTGACTAATCTTTCCCTTGAGAATACTATAATAGAATGTTTAAAGCTCAACTATGTATGTTTTTCAGAACCTCATGTTTTACATTGTTCAATTCTTTGAAAAGGTTTTCGAAAACGTGTTTAAGTGTTGGTCTATGCCTAAGTACTTTAAAATATATTTTATATCTTTACAAAACACTTAGGCATGTGCATAAGAACATCGGAAACTTAACTAAGTGGAAAAACTATTTTGGGACTGCATGGTGGACGACCTATGCTTAGCCTCAAAAAACCAGAAGCAATCAGTCGACCAACCAGTGTTAAGTCGGTCGACCAATGCGTTTTTATTCTTATTCGAGTTGTGAATGTCCCGATACTCCAACGACTATATTCTCTCGGGCAACCTTGATGTAGGTAGGTCGACCGACATTGCTTCAGTAGACCTGACCACTTGAATGAGGTCGATCGAGATTAAGACAGATGGCCTTTTATCTTTACTTTAAGGCTCTCCGACCGACCTACTGTTTAGTAGTGGTCAACCGGAGCTGTCATTTGAAGGCCAAAATTATAGTCATTGTGACCAACAATGCTTGTGTATTCTTGCCCTATAAAAAGCTTCTAACGCTGAATTTTCACAACTAATCAAGAC
>JAOWBF010000037.1:12617620-12628296 GCA_028566175.1 Vinca major
CTTGGCAGCAATTTTGCTCTCTCTGAGTGATCTGTTAGTGTACATAAGTGATTTTTTCTTGATTTTTCACAAAAGTAGGCATGTGTATCTACCAAGTACATATTATAAACGCTACACATGATTCCTTGTATTGAAAAACTCTATGCTTTTGCGTCACTCGTATGATAGTATGGAATAAAATTTTAGTACAGTTTTAGCATGTTGGCATATTGCAAGGCATCCATTCCCCATCCTCCCCCGATTCCCAATCTATGTCAATGTTAGATGCTACCTTCTATCTCCCCGTGTCCGTATTTGCAGCACTCACAAGACTTATTCAGGAACAATGTTTCATGTAATAATTTAATTGGTATAACATATGATGTATTACAACATCCGGTAGCTTGGCTTGAGTTATCAATCCTATGCTGATCTCAGTCTTTGGATTGTTGATTAGATTACTGATAATAGTTGGTCAAGAATGACTATTCACTTAAAATTTCTCAACCACCGGATTATCCACTCAAATGATGAGATTGTGTCTGCATGGTATTAATAGAAACCTGTCGGCACCAGAAACAAGATATAGAGCCTCAATAGATTTCAGCTGAGCCAGAGAACCTGAAAATCGCTGGATTTGCAACCATATACATCCTGTCCCGTGTGGATTTATACATCCAAAAATTCCACGAGAGGCGATGATCTCTCTTCCAGGAGTAGAAACCGTAACCATGCTTGGTATGGTAATTACAAATCACTACTACCAGCCTACCCTACTCGTGTTTTAAGCTCTTCCAGTATAAGTCTCAAGTTCAGTCATAGTCTAATTAGACTAACTTTCACTTCTAATCTCAAAACAAAAATTTACTTTTGTTCTACTCTTATCATAAACAGAGTTTACCTTTTAGGCATTCCAAGAGAAAAAACAAACCATTTTCCTTCCTTTGGGCTACTGAATGCTATTGGTACTTAAGCTATTCTGACTCTGACTCTGACTCTTCGACATGAGGAAATCTGAGGTAACGAGCAAATGGTCGAAAATTTGATGCCGCTGTGCCTTTTCTAGTCGACGTTCTCTTTTGCCTTTTAGAAAATCCTTGCCCTGGTAATGCATCGGACAACAGTCCCATGCTCCTTTTCCCTGAAATTTCGCTAGTTTTATCGGAGAGCTCTTGTCGGATAACCTTGAAAGCTTCTTTTGTCGCATAAGGGAGGCCAGTAACAGGATCACGGTACTTGGCAGGCAGCCCAGTTACTGCACAGATTGCCTTTTCTGGATCTGAGATATCAAAGTAAACAATTTCTTACCAATCATTAGAAGCACGTACAACAATAAGAGCTTTGAAAGATGCAGCAAATAAGGTTGTTCTAATTGGCTAGATATAATCTATGGTATTATGTTTCCACAGACCATGACTTATTCTGTTCTTCATTTTCCACTTAATCACAGTGCTTGGTCTAAACAATTCTCTTAAATCTATCCTTAACTAGAACCGACACTTAGCTGGATCATCATTTTTACCGAAAGCTATAAAGCATGCACATCATTAGAGCCATATATAACCGAACATGAATATTGCAGAGCGCATAAATTACACTTACAAGGAGTAGATTCTGTCGAGAGATCTGATTCAAATGACGCTCCATTTATGTACTCTAGATATGAGCAGCCATCTTTAGAGAGAGATCGTATCTGAGGGCCATTGTAGACTACTTTATGTACAACTGCTCTTTTCTTAACTTCTTCCTCCCGGGCTAAAACCCGTTCCAAGTTTCTAAGGTTCATTATTTCTGTCTGAGCTGCTTCCAGAAGCATCTCTTCCTGGGTCATTCGCTTCTCCTCGCCTTCCCTTTTCCTTTTTATTGGCTTTATTGTTGCCTGAAGTGCTGCACGGATGGCGTCCCTTTCAGCTTGCTTAACAACCACAGCAGTTCTTGTAGATTTCCTAATCACTTTTTCTACTTCAACATCCTCAGGAGTATCGTGGTGTTGTTCAGATGGTGTAGACTGCTCAGGAGTTTTCTCGTCTTGAGGAATTGTTTCTACCTTAGCAAGGGCCTTCTTTTTCTTTTTCTTCTTTGAATATGTCTTTCCAGGACATATTAGACGCTTTTTTTGCTGTGCTCTTTTGTGAGAGGCAAAAGAAAAGAAACAATTACAGGGTGATCTAGAACAACTAAAGAAAAAAAAATCGTATCAACTAAGTGAATCCAAACCTGTCAACTGGTTCAGTTTCTGCTTCTTCATCTGGCTCAGGCTCCTGATATAAGTAACAAATTTTGATAGAAAGTGAATTCTAATTGGACAATATTATCAAAACCCTAAACAAATGAGAGTAGTACCACTAGAACTCACATCTTCATCAAAATCGCTGTCAAAAACATCAGCAGCCTCTGCTTCTTCTTCATATTCTATATCATGCTCTTCCTACAACAGCCGCCAATAAGAGAGAAAAATAAATAAAGACCAAATAGAAAGAACAGGGAAACAGAAGGAGACAGACAGGAAAGAATAGAATGTTGTAGATTAAGTAATATGCATACTTTATTTATGCTTGTTTATTCTTTCAGCTGGGCAGATAGTAATGTCCATGACATTACTTCATTTGAGGTCATCCTATATGCTTCATGTTCCTAAACATATGTCTCAAGCATGTGAGAAAGTAGCACCACACACATTGAACATCTATTATGATGCAATTTCCTCGGTTACTAAATCTTTATCATTTGTTTTTGAAGCTACACCTAGGGAACACAATTTGGACAATGCTTCCTCCAAAGCAAGGATGCATCATCTGTTATCTGCACCGGAATTCACAAGTTGAAGCAGCCAACATAAATAATTGATACTAATCTGTTTCTAGTATTGCTTATTCTCTTCTTTTTCAATATCTCTAGAAAAATTCAAAAAGAGAACATTTTGAAGTTATTCTTCACATTCAATTACCAAGCTTAAGCCATTAGACTAAGACTAGCACAGATTACAAATGGAGAAAGAAAAACACAACCAAAAGTGCACTGGAGTTTAACAACTAACTACTGAAAAGATATGGGAAAATGTTAAAAAGAAGAAGAAATTACCTCCTTAAGAGCTTCTTGATTCCAAAAAAGCTCGTCCTCTTCTAACTCATCATCTAATATCTTTGTCATCCTATCATCAATCAACAATCAACTATTTCAATACACACATGTCTCTATTCCAGAATATCAGCTTCATTTGCACTTTTTAGACATAGATTAAGGATTCACTAAAAAATATGAAATTCAAATTAAGAAGAGTCATCATTCCTATTTTCCCCATAGAATGGATTAAAGACATCTCCATGAGAGTTGGAATAATAGTAGTTAAAAAGGGGTAGGATTGGAAAGAATGCATTAACTCTCCATTGGTATTACAAATGGAGCAAATATTAGGGGGAAAATGAAAAGTTGAAATGGAGCTAATATTATGGGACGGAGGGAGTCCATGTGAGAAATGAATGAAGCAAGAAAACATAGAACTGAAAATTAATAGTGAGTAGAAAAAGCATACCTTTTGCCTCTTGTTGCACGAGAAGAACGATCAAGAAAGGTAGCATTCTCCTCATCTTTCCCTTCTTTGCTGCCCTCCATCTTCTTCTTCACTAACCCAATTCAATTCAAGTAATTTCCAACGAAATTAAGAAGCAAATTTGTTGTTTCTTCTCCCTAGCCCAGTCCCAACTTCTTCAACTTAAAAAGGAAGAAACTAAGACAATTCGTGGAACACGTCGTGATCGTGAGCTATATGATCAAGCAATGCAAGAAAACATCCATCTTTTTTCCTTCTTCTTCACTAACCCAATTCAATTCAAGTAATTTCCCAAAAAATTTAGCCCCGTCCCTCTTCTTCAACACAAGAAGGAAGTAACTAACTAACGCAATTCGTCGAAGACGTTATGGGCTATCATCTAGCATGCAAGAAAACAGAATCGAAAATAACCCAATTCAATTCAAGTAATTTCAAACGAAATTCAAAAGACAAATTTACGTTTCTTCTCCCTAGCCCAGTCCTCCTCCTTCAACATAAAAATGAAGTAACTAACTGACGCAATTCGTCGAACACGTTGTGGGCTATCATCTAGCAATGCAAGAAAACAAGAATCGAGCGCTCTAACAATACGGGACGGGGGATAGAAACGGGGAAAATCTACGACTGATGATTCCTCGATGTCTTAGGATTTTCCCTTCCTCGGATTTAGTAAAATTGTCTATTCGAAAATAAAGAACGAAATGTGATCTTGCGTTATAGGAATTCTTTTCCGGACTTCTTATTCTCTAATTGGCTGAAGCGCATCAGTCCCCCTTTTGGGCCCATTAGTCCTTATCCAACAAAAATAGCCTATTAGTCCTCATCCAGAAAAAGCCCATATTTCTTAAGGGAAATCTGGCCCAATCAAATTATTGCTGAAGGTTTTTTTAATATTTTTTTGGGATCTAATTTCTGTTTAACTATTAAATTTAAAGGGACATTCTCTCCGCAAATGATAATTCTAATATGGATCAGATCAATTAAACTGTCCACATCACTACATAATGAGGAGATATACAATTATATGATGACGTGATCAGTTCTGAACCACAAAGTACATATAAGAATTTCCCCCTCACAAAACTGATCTACTACTGCCTTATGAAGATTCAAAGAATTGGGACATAGATCTAACCTATTGGACATCGTAATACACTATTTTTTACATTTTTAAGGGCTCTACTTACATAAGTAGGATAAATGACGGGGTGAGCTTATAATCAATTGCGAACGGACATTTATTTATGATCTTAGCATTTTTAGACTGCAAGGAAATAATTGCTTATCATCCTGCCTAAAAACAAATGTTCCTTTTTAACTTGGTGCAACACTTAAAAGGAGAATAGTTTAATCATAACTTACCTCAATATTCATATTGCTAATTAGAGTGATTAGTGTACTTAACTTATATCCCTATAAAATGTATGAGGTTAATAGAGGGAAAAAAACTATTTTGAAAAAGTCAATGTTCATTTTCTGGACAAATTAAAATAGAAATATGGTATATGTATTCATATGATACTATTAGGTTTACAAAAGAAAAAAATTTAGTGAAGTCAAATCTAAAGCACAAAGTCAAGTTTATCACTTCATTAAAAAAAGAAAGATAACTGAAAGTAATTGACAGAGAGAATCGTGAGAGCAATTGACCTGTTCATGATATTGATTGCTATAATAAGCCTATACAATGTGTACACTTACAAAGAATTATCAGAAGGAAAAAAAAAAATTGCTCAACAACTGCAAGAACTTGAATATACTTGCATGTTTCTTGCAGCAGCTATGATATCAACTATCTTGGGGTATAAATTACTACTAAGATTTATGGAAGTCTGAGGGATAGTTTACATATTTTTTATACTTAAATTCCCGGTCAGTATGGGTAGCAAAAGCTTTAACTACCTATGCAAAACCCTATACAAGAATAGCTACATTACAACAGGAGACTTCAAAAAGAATGGAAACATGGCTACCTACTTCTATAGCACATACAAGTATGTTTGGTTTATCCATTTGGCTGTGTAAGGTGAGAAAATATCATGACCTACTCGGACGAATCTGGTACTGAATCATGTATAATCTAGTCAGAACGTGGCAGTAAAAAAAGGAAGCCCGAGTTGTCACGGATGGCGGGTGGAGGTTGAATGTCGGAGATGTCTATCTGTTCCATAGACTTTGATATATCATCAACTGAAAATGGAATGCTGATGAAGGAAACATTAAGGAAGTGTTAAGAGATATGTTCCAAGAAAATAGCAGCAAAAACAAGAGCAAAGGTACAGAAAAAGCCGAAAACATAATAACGAAAGCTGGAAACATAATAAAGGAAGAGCCAAGATTTTAGGCACTGAAATAATACTATAAATAAATATCCAAAACAGGAAGAGGAAACTACAAAAGTACTGGACTTGAAAAGAATTTTAAGAATTTTCTTTCCATAATGCTCACCTTGAATCATCATCCAGTAGAAATGAGCTGCTTACCGCATTGTTCGAATCTTCAGTCATCAGGACCCTCATTTTCGATATAACCTGAATAGAATTGAGTAAACGCACTCCTAGATTAATTAATGGTAAATGCAAGTCGCACGATATCTAAATTTTGGAAGATGAATCGTAAACTTACTTCTGAAGATACACTATGAGTGCCATATTTGTCATCCCAATACATTGTACTTATTCTGTATAACTGCTGGATGCTGAGTACCTGTTAGTAAAAGACTATAGGTTGAAATATAAGGGAGACAAGAGGTTCTTTTTTAAAAAAAATTATTATTATCGGGGGCAACGAGTGCCGAGTCAGAAGTGCTAAGCCAACTATGCTAGCCTTCCTTGATGGAAGACAAGAGGTTAATGTAGTTCAACTTGGTTTGTTGGTCTACATATACTACTCACCGGGCAGAGGTCACGGCTTATTTCATCCAGTGATTTCTTTGGCTTTTGATGCATAACCTAAAATTAAGCAAAAGAAATCTCCGTCATCAAACAGTCGCCAAGGTATGAGATGAACAAAGTACAGAAAAGCTTATACCAAAAATCCTATAGCTTGTCTGATGTGCTTCAGTTCATCCCAAGCTGAGCCCGCATACTGCAATTTTTAACTTTTGTTACTAATTTGATATTTTATATATATACACTATATATAAATATATAATGAGGTAAAAAATACTTTAGTATACCTCATCGGTTGCCTTGTAACTCCAGTGTTCCAATTCTGCTAGTCCTGCTTTAACATATTCACCGTTACTAAACGAACAGCATTCCCTCCTCAATAAAAGGCTGTAGAGGTTTCCCACACGTGTTAGGAAAAAGTATTAACCTGCTCAGTAAAACTCAAGGAACGACCAAGGAAGACAACATAACTTACCTGTTAAATAATTGAACGTTGATGAAAGAAAATATCTGGGTGAACACCTTACGAACTAAGAATGGAGGGACCTGGAAGTTAAAAGAACGTGTTACGCAGAAAGTAGGAACTTTATAGGTAAGACAAAAAGTATGTATCGCATATAAGCAAGTTCATTAAACCTTGATGTGAAGAAAAATGAATAAACAAGAAGGGTTCCACTTACATGGTTTGCTTTTAGGGTATCCAGAAAATTCCTAAGACTTTTCACGATTCCCTGCCAATGAGCTATCAAAGCCTGCTGGGCAGCTGTGTTAGCAACTGAACGCGATGAACCCTTTACCAAGCTTGCTCTGGAAGTTCTAGGGGCCTGAGTTCAAGAGGTGGGAAAGTACTTATGGAAAGGCAATACTAGTGACCATAAAAGAGAACTTATTGTTTCTTAAGTAAGTACCTGAATACAGAGTCCAAGCAATGGAGATATCTCCTTTTTCAAATTATCACGAATCATTCCGTATATTTTCTCCACATATGCTGTAAGTTGCTGCTTGAAAAGTAAGGCTGGGTATTTCGCTTCAACTTGGCGTAAAGATTCTACTCCGCCAGATGCAAAGGAAAGATTTACTCCCTGCGGAGCTCCTCTGAAACTCTGAAAACAAATAGAACATGGGAAATTATGTAGCTAAAGATCAGATGAACTTTTTCCGAGAGAAAATTAAATGAAAGGAAAATCTATGTTTTACATAATTCATCCTTCCAAATAGACTAGTTGAAGATGATCGGCGGCGTAGAGGAGCCATTCCTGCTGCCCCACTTGCTTTGAGTGTGCGCTGGAGTAGCAATAAGAGAGTTGAAGTATTTGACAACCAATAGGCCAAGACATCATTGTTCTCCTGAGTTTTCTGTCGAAACAAGTAAGTTTCAAGCTCGAGAAGCTTTTTTCCGATCATTAAAAAGAGAATCAAGATTAAAATAGCCTATGCTTTTTCTTTCGAACCTCAATAGCATGGCCTATAGTCTGGATGATTTTATCAAATACAGCAGTCCTTTCGACTTCAAACGATCTCCAGTGCAAAAGGCACTTATAAATGATACAGGCTGCAATAGGTTTGTTTCCTGCAAAGCCCAAGTGTTGTTTGATGCAACAAACTAGCAACTCCTGATTCTCTTGTTGTTTCTCATTTAACGACTTTTGTGGTGTATCCTCTGCTTCAGAAACCTCCCTTTGGTTCATTGAAGGACTACGCATATCCTAGACACAATCAAGGCATGGGAAAACATTAATCACACTCACAAAGCAACATTTCCCGGTCAAGAAAAGGAAGTAGAAGTATCAACTACCACAGTTATCCTTGAATCACTAAAAGAATCTCTACCCTCCATCCTCTGTGATTGATGGACAAAGAAAGTTTGATCAGACACAACCTTTGTAAAGTTCTTGATATAAAACGTGAGGTGTGTTCCAGAACTACCTGGAGAATTGATCTTGATCTTCCAGACAGGAATTTATTAGGGGCCATGGATACTGCTTGTTGACGAAAAACTTTATTCTCCGACTCTAAATTATTCGACTTCTCCTCTAGTCTGAACATAACAGGAAACTTCAAATCACATTCAACAAAATGATTGCCAAGGCAATAAAAATTTAAAGGGACAGGAACATCCAAACATTTCTACCACTAGTGAGCCATTGTTCGCACACTTGATCTCAATATTTTTAAATCCCGGTATTCTCTAAACAAACAAAGTTCCTCTTTGGATTTAGTGCATGTTCCATTCGCAGGAACCCTTAGATTTATCCGGAAGGTCTTGTTAGCAGTTTCTGATGTTTCATCTAAATATCTCAAATAATACATTTCCATCCCAGCATTACTACAACGAACCAAAAGTAATATGTGATAAATTTCAGAATGAATTTGTGATATACTGACCATACATTATACATAGTAAGAGAAGGGAACTTGTTAAACCTAATCTTATCCAAAATATACTATCTATACGTGGGAGATTCTTCTGGGATATACTGACCATACATAGTAAACTTGTTTCGGATAATCTTTAACATCAGTTTTTAAGTTGTCACAAAAAAAAATCAATATTAAAAAGATGCAACACCATTTGATGGCATCAGTTTAAATATCTGGAAAGGAAGTTAGATAGCAGGCTATTATAGTATGTGCCTTAATCTTATTATAAAATCTGGAATTTGATATGGCAAACGATAGGGATAAGACCCATGAAACTACCTTTGCATAGATTCTTGAAGCTGCTGAACTTTCTTTTCTGTTTCTTCTAATTTTTTGCGTCTTTCTTCACTAGACTCTCTTTCATCAGCATATTTCTGACGCAGTTCATTGGAGGTTTCCTTCTCATGCTGCAAAGAAGACTGAGCAAAAGGGAAAAGACATCATTAGACTGAGACAAACATTTAAATTGGAAAAAATTATGCACATACAACCAACTAGTAACAGCATTGATGCTTTATAGCTTATAGATCCCACGTCAGCAGATTCAGGATTTCCCAGGTTCCAATATCACAAACAAGTCTGGTTATTTCAGTGAAAACACAACTTTTACAAACATCATCTTTGCCTTACAAATTACAAGCAATTAAATATGTAAACAAATATATGGTAACTTCTCAAAAAATACCATGCACAGAGCCCTAACATGGTTCAAAATTGTCTTCACATAAAATTTCTACGCAATCAAGATGGCAAATGGAAGTTACAGAGATGACAAATTGTCAGCAATTCAACCTATCCGCCTGGTTTTCTTAGGGTAAAAGTTGAACATGATTACTGCAAGATAGTTAAAAAAAAATTTATGAAGTTCTGAACTCCAATATAATTAGCTGGATATTGCTATTGTTCTTGACACAATTATTGCATTGATATATTGGTGATATTATGTATAGATTTTGCATTACCCATAACAGCGTAAGATGTGTCCAGTATCCTAAAAGTCTGACCTTTAAACTGTTAATTTCTTCTGTCAGAGATTCAACTTTTTTGGTATCTTCGACATAAACTGGCACCTCCTTCATAACAGGAGGTGCTTCTACAATAGCCTTCTTTGCAGCTTCTCGTTCCTTGACAGCTAATGCATTTGCTTCGTCAACCTTTTTTTTCATGGCTTCCAAGGCACTCTGGAATTTTGTCATTTCTTGTGTTTTTGCTTCTTCCAGGTCAGTCTGCGTCATGATTACATTACATGAATAATGAAACTCAAGTTTAATGAGTATAATCAAAGAGAGAATTTATCCGAATATGCTTAAAACTTAGATGATTTCATAGACATCATATGGCTAACAGTTCACATGACTGAACAACAACAGATCTATTTTGCATAACTTACAAACATCAAGAGTTAAATGATTAGCTTAACAAAAAATAAGATCATACCCTTAAACGTTTTTCAAGTTGTAAGCGCCATGTGAGTTCTTCCAATTGCTTTTCAAGCTTATCTTTAGCCTCCTTGAGTGCTCCTGTGTCCCTTGCAGCCTGCATAGGTATAAGTTTTCACAAATTTCTAGGTTGTATAAATGAGGCATTTTCTGTTAACAGTTAAACATGAAAACTTGCTATACGTTTTAGAGTACATTCATTAATTGAAAACTAAAAAGAGAAATGAAAGCAGTGATTCTTCAAGTCTGAATATCAGCTAGTAGTAAAAGCTTGAACTGGAAAAAACAATGCCGTAATTTGAAGATCAAGATATCTACTTCATTGGAATACTATCATTAGGTCCTTGTATGAATGGACTCTAGAAAACCTTTTCTTCAGATCAAATGCCCTCAATC
>JAOWBF010000037.1:12655147-12667050 GCA_028566175.1 Vinca major
GAGTACATTTACGTAAACAGTCTCGTGTGTTTCTGGCAAAAAAATTACAAGCACCAAGGTCAATAAAAAAGTGTTACTATGCTTTTCCCTTTGGCATTTCCCTTTGGAAGGCAAAAGATAAAAAAAAAACTCATTGTCCCCCGAAAACGGAAATCCGAGTTCCGTTCTCCCCCGAGAACGGAACTCCGAGTTTCGTTTTCATCCCTTGCCACGTCACCCACGCGCCCGTTGCCACGTCATCGAGAATGGAAGTCCGAGTTCCGTTTTCGGTGAGAATGGAATTCGGAGTTCCGTTTTCATCAAAAATGTTGGTCTAAAATGTTTTAGCGGCACGTTTTGGCCTTTCTATCAAATCAGTGACAGTCTAATGCTTGCCCCTAAAACTTCTCCACTCTGTGAGTTAAGAAGCGTGAATGAAGTAACCATTCTAGTCACATAATGTGGAAATAAAGTGCTAGTGCATCCCACACAAGATAAGTAATAAAAGTGTAAATGCGGTCACCAATCCAGTCACCTAGTATAGAAACTGTGATATACCCAAGGATAAGGCTTTATGGCTAAACAAAATTGGCTAAAATCCTAAATTACACACTATTCCCTGGTTGGCATAAGGATTCAACGGATTATTTATAATTTTGGCACTAATTTAACCAATTAATTAACTAAGTGCGTGATTGTATTGAGCCTAACTTGAGTTAAGATTCAAACATAAAACCAGCTTTGGATTGAGTCTGAAATGAAACCTCAAGCTTTAAATCATCTAAAATTTTGGTTTGGGTTTGAGAGTGATTTGAGATTGAGACCAAAATTCCAAACTCAAACCCAATCCAATCACTTCCTAAAGTATTAGCCATCTAGTATCACCAGATACCGAAATGCTTAAGTCTTAAAAGGGAGTGAATAAAAAGTGTGAATGTTATAGTATAGTGTATACACAGAGAAGATGAAACTCTACAAGAGCATATGAGGTATAGTGTACAATGGGGTCAGATGAGGTTGGAACCAAGGTCTCTAGCTCTACTTTCGCCCAATAGACTATTGGAGCATGTAATTTAAAATTGACCACATCACTACATAATAGGGAGAGAGACATTCTTGTGATAACGTGGCTAATTATGTACTACAAGGTCCATATCAGAATTTTCCATAGATTTCATGAAGAACTTACAAAATTTCAACTACAAGAGATCAATCAATTAGGAAAAAATATATATATTCTTGAACGTCAAATAAATTACTTGGAAAACTAAAATGAAATCTTATGATGAGTGGCAAACGACTGCTGTACAAGAAAATTCACTATCTACTATCCACATACCTAATTGCACGAGCTTCTTCTGTACTAACTGTAAATCCATCTGAGAAGACCATGAAACGAATTTCTTTCCGTTCCCCAGATTCGTCGTCTGGTTGCTGGAATCATTAGTATCATCAATGCCTGATAAATCAAAATGCCAATCACGAGCTCTGTCGTATTTTACGCCATCTTTTCCGAATAATTCTTCCACTACGAGAACAAAACCGTTTGTTCTTAAGGAATCTGCAGCAGCAACAGCTCTGTTCACAAAATCGTCAACCCATACTTTAGAAGAAGCAAATGAACTCTTAACATAAAGGTATTCAGAGTTCTTCCCAATATAGAAGCTGATAGAAGGATCATCGGGCATATCAAGCAGTAGATTGTTACTTAGAGGAACCATGTTGCTGTCTACCACCCAAGAATCATACTTCAATTTCAAGGATTTCTTGATCACATATGCAATGACCAATACCTCCTTGATTCGTTCTTCTCTACTGGAGTTCTTCTGAATATGCGGTATTGACTTGTACAATTTGATAGACTCTGAAAATTGGTGCACATCAATCACAGGATGTCCTCTTCTTGCAAGATCACGTAGCAAGTCGGATGTCTGGCTGACAAAGATGTAGTTTCCAATAGCCAGCCTTTCGAAGTGGCAAAGTAAGTTCCTAACAACTGGCTCGGTTGCTTTTTGCAGGTTAACAAGCATGATGGTATTTGATTTCTGAATGGCATGGAGGGTAGATTCAAGATCATCGTAACTTTTGACAATTCTATTTGGGATAACTTCTTTGAAGCAGAAATCATACCACTTCAGATTTGTCAAAGGCTGCAGCTGCTCCAAGAGGTTGTCATTATAAAATGTTTCGTCCACTAAGAAAGAATCAGGTCCCGCAGATTTCCCGTAGTTAACACCAGCATCCCTGTGAGACACAGAAAGAGCTCTCTCGTTCATAAAATTCGTATACAAATTAAAATATCCACGTTCATGAATGAACTTGATGAACCAAGGAGTCCAAATTCTTTCCCCCATCTTTTTGTACCATCCTGTTGTCACCTGCATACGTGTTGCATGTTCTTATTTACTTAACCAAAAAATGAATTACAGTGTAGGGTTTCGGACATAATCAGATAGAGAGTAACCGGGGGTGGGGCGTAAAAGAAAAAGAAAAAACAATTGGAAGAAGAAGTACCATCCCATCTAGAAATGGCTTCAAGCCCTTCGCCTTATGGGCGTCATACCATAGACAAAATTCTTTCCAAGGTCTAGGGAATAGAAGCTGTCCCCAAGTGCCAACCAGCTGGTACAGGAAAATGTGAGTTCTATTATCCAATTGAATTTTATTCCCATGTTTGCCTGTTGAAAGGAAATCGCATAAGCAATTAGGATAAAGAAAGTTGCAAAGACAATGAACAAGCCTCTTATTCGTAAGAATTAGAAATGCAAAAAATGTGTATGACGAGAAATTAACCCCGACAGTATCTAAGAGTAAGCAGAACTAAATAAACTAATGGAAAACTCGACTGCAAGTGAAACAAAAGAAATTAAAACAGCCATAGATCACACTGGCAAAAGCCAAAGGATGAGTTGGATAACTTATTAATTTGTTTTAACAAGGAAAAGAACAAGCAGATCCTGAGTGTCCAAGAAAGAAATAACTGGCCAATCCACACTAATCAAGAGCAAGCTGAACCAAACAAAATAATTGAGAACTCCATTCAAAGCAAACCAAAATGAATGTGAGCAGCCTAGTATCTATGTATCTAGAGTGTCTTCGAAAGAACTAACTAGCCAGAAATACGGTTGCTCGGAAAGAATTTGCTCATTATCATCCAGCTGCATTTCCCAAATGAAAAAAAAAAGGATGAAGAAAGTGAAATAACATGGTTTGCTGGTATTCTTGAATCCACAACCTTAATCCTAATTATTACAGTATGTCAATACTTGCATCCCTCTAAGCTTTCCAGTGTGGCCTCAGGTTTATTTTGAATTCTAGGACAGGCTTTTTATACAAAATTACTCCTTCATTCCATAATATAGATTGTTTAAGACATTTCATAGAGATTAAGAAAACATAAATAAAGGTAATTTTTAAGTCAAGTTACCAATATTACCCTTTTATCTATTATGTAATGGAATGGAGAGAGTACTAAAGTAAAAGAAAGTAACAGTGTAACACATTGCCTAAATCCCACATAAAATCCAAATTACCATATCCTACTTGCAACAGACAACAGAGTTTAAGCTAGCCAGGACTGTTCCTACATCAATAACAACAACCAAGCCTTCGTCCCAAAAGACTGGAGTCGGCTACATGCACCAAAGAAAGAATTACGTAAGGTCAATTACATGAATGCATTCTCTCAATTTCTTATGATCCAAAGAATAACTCTCATCTATATCTAGCAAATTCATATCCTCTCTTATCACTTCCGTCTAAGTCTTACTCGCTCTCTCTCTGCCTCTTACAACTCAATATTACTTAATCCTTCAATTCTCTTAACTGGATCATCACTTTGCCTTCTTTTAATATACCCAAAACCAACTCAAACAATTCTCTCATCTAATCCTCAATAGGTACTACACCTACCTTCTTCAAAATAGTCTCATTCCCCACTCTATACATTCTAATATGCCCACACATTCATATTAAAATACGTATATCCGCTACATGCATTTTTAAAGTATGACCTCTTAGTTGTTGCCCAACATTCTGTATCATATAACAATACCAATCTAATAGCTATTCGGTAAAACCTCTCTTTCAGTCTCAGCAATACATCAACACCTTAAAATGGAAAGTAACAACAATAATAACAAACAAACATTCAAAATAAGATTGCAAATTACTCATTAGAAACAGATAGATAGATACCTGGAACGAACCGTGGGCGCTGCAGGGAGGCCCCATATATCATTGGGTTAAAATTGTCCTGATCAAAATAATACTTGAGAATCAAACCCTTCAAGAACTTAAAATAGAAAGGAGAAACCTCAAGATCATCCTCAACAACAAAGGCAAACTCATGATCTGAGATAGGCCACCAGGACTCAAGCCACTGAGCTTGAAGACCCACATTCAAAGTCCTATAAAACACTAACTTTTCACCAAAATCCCACTTAAATCTATCAACAAAATCAAGAATTTGTCTCGACAGGTTCAATTTATCATCCAAATCTTCTAGAAGAAGCCCTTGAGGAGGAGGGGGTTGTTGTTGAAAGTGATCGATATAGACATGTAGGTGGACTTTGGTGGAATTGTCGTCATAATAAGCATTAGAGAGTGAGTTCAGACAACGAGTGAGTGAGGAGAGACGGTTGAAGGTGAGGACTTTGATGATGAGAGTGAATTTCGCTGCTTCAGTGGGTTTGATGCTTTGGTGAAGGGGGGAGAATGGGGTGGTTGTGGAAGGGTAGAGGGTGAGGAAGAAGACGGTGGTGGAGGAGAGAAACAGTAGGAGGAGAAAGAGGAGAGGAATTGTACGTGGTATTGCTGCCATTGATCTACCAAAACCTTAATACCCGCACATCAATACCATTAATCATTAGGTAGGAAAAACAGCAGAAGATCACAGAATTCTTCCATCATAGCTAAGCAAATATTTTTCCCAACTAAAAATTTGAAGTAATATTAAAAGACAATAAAATAAAACACAGATTTTGAATATAAATTCGTTAGCATATACTCTCATAAAAGCTTCAGAAATCTGTTTCCTCGGAATCACTCAAATCATTTATTAAAAAAGAAAGAGAAAAAAAAAACTTCAATTACCGGCTGGTAAATCGACGGATTTGGCTTGGAACGGAGAATGGGAAAGGATCTTAATAACCACCACCAAAAGAGTCGACCCGACTGGGTGTGAGCTGCTCTGTAACGAGACTCATTTAGTATTTTCTTTTGTGTATATTTCAATTTGGTCCCTGACAATTACAGCCGTCTATTAGAACTCAGAATAATTACATTTTTGTTCATAGCTTTAAAACATTATATTTTGGTCCCCATTGTGTTAATCTATCTTGTTGACCGTTAGTCGTGGGTTTAGTCAATTACCAAATGACCAATTTGAAACAAAGTGACAATCTTTATGAACGAGCTTTGACATTTATGAAATTTTAAGGACTACTTTGAGCTTTCATGCTATTTTCAAGATCCAAATTACAATTCACATTTTTTAAAACTTTCATAGATTTTTTTTCTTCTTCTGAAGTTTTAGATGTTACATTTCTATAGAATAAATATCTCCGTTTGTTCAATACATATAACGATGTTACAATCTCCATCATCAATTATACGTTTTTAAAATAAATAAAATAATCCCACCTGAGAATGATAAATAGTGATTCAATACTTCTCCACTATAGTAAGTCGATTCCTCCCTATCTTATCGTTGAAGTGCACTTTGTTATTACTAGTAATAAAGATACTTAACAAAAGAAGAGTTATCAAATAAAACTACACACTTCCCGTTAAACTTCTGACTTAAAATAATATATTATGTTTCTACACTTTCAAGCATAGCATTTTGAAAGCAAGATGAACCAAAAGAGTTACTTCCAAAACATTGCTCCAATAATGCACTTGTACTTCTTACAACAATCTAACAGAGTGAAGGGAGCTAGCCGTACACTCCCATCCAAGACACCTAGGGTTCAGGGTTTGACACTGGGCAGTGACCCACCCAAAAAAGACTCAACCCCGTCTCCAAAAAAACGGTACAAGAATCTAACTCAAGCGACTTCCAAGCATCAGCCTGATAAACAAGATATAACCTCTTCCACGAAAACTGGAAGTCTAGAACCTCAAATAAAGATAACACCCTAATTGGAAAGGCCGGTAATGAGAAGGTTGCACAGATTATCCTCTACAAGCACCAAAATGCCCGAAATACATACCAAAAATGATTCACCGACCTAGAAATTCATATTCCATAGTTGAAAGGTGATCCCCAATAACGATATATTGCACGTTGCTCGCCTTGGAAAAGCAATCTCATGAGACGTGGTGATTGTTAATACACCTATGAATTCAAATAATCTTCCCACCCACCTTTTTCCAGCTTCTCTCCCTTTATCAAGACTTCATCTCTTCTGTCTTCTTGATATTGGGCCATTCTACAAAATGTCGCAGAAAAAACCAAACTTGTCAATTACTTTAAAACTATTAACCAAATAATTTACCTGCCAATGTCCTTTTTTCTACATTTTTAACACTTTCTTGTAAAACTTTCAAGGGTAATACAGGAAGTGGAAATACCAACCTCGAAAGAAGTTCAACATCTCCAGCTCCTAACATCCTCACTGCAAGTAGAGCTGCATTGGTTGCATTGTTTATTGCGACAGTTGCAACTGGGACTCCCCTTGGCATCTAATAAAACACATTCATTTCGATTGCATAATAAGCAACAAATCTATAAGATAGACAACTCTTAAGTAAAGGGATCTTAAAGAGAAGTCTGGTAAAAGTAATTGGTGATACTTTACAACAAAAAAAGGAAAGGAAAAAAGGGAAGCTGTTTTTCGGCCTCAGGTAAGAAAAATCAAGTTGGATCAATCTTGTGAAGAAACTATTCGACATTAACTAGTCTAAGAGCAACGCTAAAAATAGCAAGAAAATTATAATTACCTGAACTATAGACAGAAGTGAATCCAGTCCATCTAGTGTAGAAGCACGTACTGGAACACCAATAACTGGTAAAGGGGTCAATGCCGCGACCATACCTGCAAAATAGAACTTAGTTACCTTTAGCTTACAAGGGGCATACTGAATACTGTATTATTTATGAAGCATATACTATAGAATCTACCTGGCAAGTGGGCTGCACCACCAGCTCCAGCAATTATAACTTGAATGCCACGTTCCTGTGCGTACAATGCATATGAATACATCATTTCAGGGGTACGATAAGCCGAAACTATCCTCACCTACACTCAAAAACATTATTAAAAGGGTGAGACATTAACTAGTAGAACTTGTTAATGCCAAAAAGAGAGGAAATATTTATTGAAAATTTATATAGCTAACCTCACAAGCTACATCAAATTCTCTTAACACTTTAGCAGCATCCTTCATAACAGGAAGATCGGAATCAGAACCCATTATGATGCCAACACGTGGAATTGCTGCAAAAAAAAGTGTTGAAAATTATTTACTAGAATGACAACAGTGGAAGAATGACAAGAAGAACCATTACATTACATCTAAGTCTAATAGTAGAGCATTTGACATTACCAAGCTATATTATCAGGCCAAAAGAACATATGGAAACTGTCTTAACATTTCATTACAAGTTGCCGACAGACACCCTTTGAACAACAATAGAAACCTAACCAACTAACCTGCAGATTGACCATCCACAGTTTCTTCTCCCAACATTGATTTTAGCCGTGCTTCCACAACACCCATGGAAGGGCCCACAATTGTGATGTGTCCCATCTTTCGTTGCTTTCGCATTTCTACAAAGACAAGTTAAATCTCAGTGATTACTCTATTTGTTGAAGCAACTTGATAATCTATAAGGAAGTGAGACCATGACTGCATACCAACCTGGTTTATCATACCAATGTACTGAAGCCCCTGGAATTCCCAATGCCCTTCCTATGAGTCGCTGAGCCAGAAAAAAACCTCGTTCCCCCTGCATGAACATTTGACACATTCAAAACTAACATATAGTTTATTGCGGCAGGTAGTACTGATTCTCAAATTGCTATAGCATGTTCTGGAGGTCAAATAACGAATATCATCAACACAGTTAAAAGAATGCCTCGGTGATCTGTGGTCCTTAACTGAATCGGATGCATAGATTTTGCATAATATACCGAGTCCGCTACTGAATGGTTCAAAACTATGTTACAGACAAGGAACTATCCAATTAAAATTTTGAAAAAAAAAAGAGGCTGCAAAGAAACCTAAAATAAGAGAAGTTGTTCACCTCATCTTCACCAAGTATGTTATACATGATAGCAGCAGGAGTTTTCATTGATGGATCGGCCAGTGGAAGACCAATAACAGCCCGCAAATGCTGCTCATATTGTGAAGTGAAGCAAGACTCAATTGTGTGATGCCCGCTATTATGAGGCCTCGGAGCTACTTCATTTAGCAAAATCTGCAATTTAGCAACATGAGAAAACAAGATCAGTCTTCTGGAACTTTAGGTATGGAAATGAATCCACTCTCATCACACCTAAAATATAACAGAGAATGATCATATACCTGGTCATCCGCTGTCAAAAACAACTCAACCGCAAATATACCAGCACCTTCTAATGAGCTGACAGATTTGCATGCAACGTCCGTTGCAAGTTTCATAACTTTCCATGACACGTTAGCAGGAGACTTGACAATGTGACAAATGTTTTCCCTGCAAATCAAGTTAATATCACTAAGTGTGACGGGATACTAGGGGAAAACATATCTGTCAGATACTGTCAACAAAGAATGATTAAAATGGTGAAGTAGATATTTTACCTGTGAATAGTCTCAACAACAGGATAGCAAATGACAGAATTATCTCTTCCTCTTGCCACAACAACAGATAGTTCCTGATTTATGTGAGATAAGAAACATTCAGCCTGAGCGACCAATGATTAGGAAGAGCTAAAATTTAACATATGCATAATAACATATAGTTTCAGAAGACAAATAGAAAATATAAAAAATCAGCTCAATGACCTTGACAAATTGTGCCCATTTCTCTGCATACAACCCACGACCATATCCACCAAGAGCTGAAAAGATGATAAAGTTCTAATTTAGGTGAATTTTAGTAAAGCATCAACTTATCAACAAGGGATAATAAGGAATGAGGTTTAGTTTATTATTTCATATAATTAAATTCAGCACGAAATGAGGAAGAAGTTATTACCATTAACTGCTGAGGTTAGCTCATCTTCACTTTTGGCAACAGCATTACCACGGCCATCGTAAGCAAGTCTCTTGCTCTTTAACATAAGTGGATACCCAAAAAGATCACCAGCTCTCTTAGCAGTGTCTAGATCATCTATCTGTTTAAACCAAATTATTAATAATGAAGTTATAAATGCCAAAAAAAAAAAGTAAAGAGAAACACTCCTAGACAGAATTTTTGATTTTTGCACTTACCTGCATAAATTTGGGCAGTGGAATGGCATGCCTAGAAAAGTGGACCTTCTGAAGATACTTATCCTGTAAAATTGATATTTCGAAGCAGTTTAGTATAGTGACTATAGTCTGGGAATATAAGTTAATACCATTAGTTTCAGTTCAACAAAGTTAACCAAACTAAACAATTATACGACAAGGCAAGAAACCGCTGAAGAAATGAAATGGATGACATATTCTTTTACAGATGCATCACAGGAACGGAAAAAAAAAACAGAGAAAGTATCCTGTTTGGGGATATTGGATCTAAATGAAAGAAGCATCCGTCAACCACCAACTACTCAACCTCATTAACAAGAATTAATTGATTTAGACAATAAAAAGCAAAAATACTATCATATTGTTTAATTACGAAGCCTTGAAGAATTGAAAATATATTTCAATCATGGATAGAGAAGACAGTGATGGCATTTATCTTTCACTTCAGGAGATTATTCCATATTCACCTGAATGATTCTGATAGTGGATGATTTGGGCTGGCAATCTACTCCTTGTTGTTCAAGCTTCTCAAGAGTGGCAACATCAACATGCTCAATTTCTATCGTCAACACTCCACACCTAACTATGTAAATGAGTTAGTTCGGTGATCCTATATTTCTAAAGCATCTGCATATTGTAATCAAATGAAGCAAAACAAAAAGGAATAAACTCAGTAACAGCCAATGAGAGTCAACCTTTTCGCAAACTCTTCAACTGTGGCACTATCATCATAGCTTCCAACCATGTGATAGTCAGATATTGCACTTGCTGGACAGTTCTCCATAGGATCCAATACAATTACCTTTATCGCCATTTGTGAGGCCGCTTGACAAAGCATACGGCCCAGCTGCCCTCCTCCTAATACACCAACAACCCTTTCTGAAATCCCAATGTTTTCATCCCTGTACAGAAATACCTTGTAGAATTAGCTCATAAAGCTCCAATTAATTTGAATGGATAAACTTTTAACATTTGAGCACATTGAATTGAACGGCTAATCATTTCTTCCTTTTCTTTCACAACTTTTAACAACCATCTTCTATACTTGATCAGTGATCATATTTGCTACCCCAAATATGAGAAGACAATACAATAAATAACTGACTATAATGGATAAGCACTTATTGCCTAAGAGTCAAATTTTCCCATTTTTCGAAGTAAAACATAAATAAAATTTCCAAACATTCATCATATAAGCACTAATTTATGCAGTTTATACATATATAAACGTCTTCTTTATGACAACGAAGTGTAGCTCATGCGGTAAGACACTTCACTTACAACCGTTTGGAGTTCGAGTCATGCCGAAGGGAAAGTGAGAACACTATTGATCATCCTTTAAAAAAAGAAAAGAAAAAAAAACGTCTTCTTTCAGAATTATTGTCTTTCCTTCTACAAGAAAACCCCCCATGTACAAATACAAAAGTAGAGTAGAACAGAGTAAAAAACTATTCCTCCTAATCCTTTGAGATGCTACAACAACAAAAAAAAGTTCCAAAATTTATAAAATATCATAAAAAAGGGGCTAAAATACGATCTTTTTGCCACTTTTCACAAACCTAAACAAAATTCAAACTTTAAGCCAAAAAAAGTTCCAAAATGTATATAACTATAATAAAAAAAAGAGCTAAAAATACGAACATTTTGCCACTTTTCACAACCTAAACAATAATTCAAACTCTAAAGTAAAAATTCACTCAAAACCCATCAATTATTTCCTATAACCACAAAATTTTCCTCAACTAATTCCGGGACAACAAGAAAAGCGCGGGAAAATAGAGTAATAATACCTCCATTCTAAATATCCATGTTACTTGTATATCTGTCCTTACCTTGTAGTGGTGTCCGGAGAATCATGGGAAGAAACCCCAAGAGACATTACTATAGCAGCATTTTGCCGTTGCCTCGCAGCCGCCGCCATCCAAGAAGAATAAGAAGAAGAGATTGAAGAACAGACAGAAAAAGTTGGTTTAATCCTCTGAGAATCAAAAGGTGAAGTTATCGGTGAAGCAAGCTTGTCGGAGGAGTAACCTACAACCGTCGCCGCCGGTGACAAGTTGGTTAGGCTTAGCATTCTTTCTTGCAACTTGCAGACTACTGTAGTCAGCCCACTCTATACACAACGAGAGACTTGAGCGGCACTGTCTGATAGTAACAGTTTAACGAATTAATAGCATTTTAGTTCCTAAAATTATTTACGATTAGTCACTTTTATTATTTTTTCTTGGCAAATTGGTGAAATCGCTCCCTCAACTATTTGCGTTTGGTGGCTTGGGTCCCCAGTCAATTTTTTTTTTCTTTTGGATCCTCAAACAATTTTCGTGTTTGCACCATGGGTCTTTCTGTTCAAAATTCCGCTAGTCAACGGTTAGTCAACAAAATTTTAAAATTTTCACTCAAAAAACAAGGGTATTTTTGGTATTTCCTATACTAACTCAACCCAAACCCATCTGCCCGCCCCTACCCGTCTCTACCCACCCACTCCC
>JAOWBF010000037.1:12673234-12699223 GCA_028566175.1 Vinca major
CAATTCTCCTAGCCTTTTCCACCGGCAAGAAAAACTTGTCAATCGCCTTTTGCCTTACAGTCCCATCTTTGGTCAGTCCAAGGCCCGACGTGGGTGATTCTGGACTCTTGGATAAAGCAGGTAACAACTCTATTTGAGCCGCATTAATTGCGACTATACACTTAGGGGTATTGAGTTGACCTTCATTTGGCTAGTCATTATGAATCATTAAATTGTTAGGAGTACTGATAGGACCTATGCTAGAGTCTTTTACTCTCCATACCTTTTGCTATGAAGCAATAGATTTTTGACCAAGTTTCATACTCGGGTCATTTGTAACCAAATGGGTCATCTCCTTGACCAGTTTTCCCTGTTTTGCCTGCGAATGTTCTTGGCTGAAATGACTTGATTCCATGGACCAATAACATAAGTTTTATCTACAATATCCTCATCCATTCTGTCTTTCTCAGAAACAGCTTCCAAATTTGTAAGACTGGTTATTTCATTCTTTGAACTTGTAGCTTTAGACATAGGGCAATCTGCCAAAGGGTGCCCAATCAGGCCACGATTATGACAAAAATCTATACCCTCATATTGGACTTGCTGAATATGGTTCTTTCCAATCCTAACATAAATAATCAAAGGCTTCTTAAGATCCAATTGTAGGCAAAGTCTTGCAAATCTCCCCATTTCTGTGTTAGAAGTCCTAGCATCCACCTTCAGTAAGGTCTCTAGCTGTTCCCCCACCTTCAAGAGAATTGGTCTGTCGTAAAAATCTACGGGAATAGTTGGTAACCTTGCATATATAGCTGTAGTAGAAGGACTATCATTAAACAGATTAATCTCTGGCTGCCACAATCTAGTAGTTAAGTACTGCCCATTCAGAAACCAAGGTCCACCTGCAATTGTTCTATTGAAGTCCTCTTCTAAATTGAATTTAGCTATGAAAAAGCTATTTCCAAGATCAATAAGTCTCAACTCACCCATCGGTTTCCAAAGCTGTCTTTCTTTAAAATCTATATAACCATAACTTAAAGCTTTACCATAAGGTTTGATTATGATAGAGTTAATCCAAGGTGTTCCACACCTCAATTTATCAGCTTTGGACAGTTTTATGGCAGGAATATCATCTTGTTCCCCTTCACAATCCGATTTCTCCTCTAGATGTTGAATTAGGAAATTTCTATGCACATCCTTACTACATACCTTGTGAGTTTGTCCTTGTAAGAAATAATTGGCAATTTCTCTACTTGCAGGATAGCTACATCCTCTCCTTTTTGTTTCTTAGTACTTCTCTGAAGCAGGTCAATCTCCTCAGTTGTTTGCATGGAAGTATCCACAGTTTCCCCCACAGGAGTTATCGACTTCCTTATATTTTTGTTTATTTCCTAACAATATAAACGCAGAATCAACAAATTTTGCAAGATAGCAAATTCATGGGCTGATATACATGTTGGTGGGCTAGAAAATATTTCAACTGGATATTTTGCTTCATAACCAAGAGTCCAGCATTCAAAAATAGCCTGCAACTCCCATCAACTACTCCTAATCCGGCCCACATACAACTCCATTCATGCTCGAAGAGGTTTAAAACTTTCACATCCACCCATTTACCTCCCCAGAGAGCTCTGGTGACGAGAAGATTAATCATTGCTGCCGATAATAGACACTCTGAACAAAAAAGAAAAGGTTTAAGACTCATCCGATTGGCTTTACCTTCATCTATCCACAAAGGCTTAATCATAGTAATGTTCTAAAATACATAGTGAGTGCTAACAAATTATCTTTTAGTTCCGTGTTAAATCAATACGGGACGTCGAGTTTGACAACAACGATAATTATATGGAACAAGTAATTGCAATTGTTCCTTATTTCAACTGTCATTCTCGACTGGCTCATGTGTCAGTACTGAGAATAGAAAATGTATAGTAGTGATGGCAATTTGAACAGTGGCATGTTGACCATTCAGATTAGACTCGCCCCGTGAAGAGAATGTGACAGATCAAACCCACCTCGTAAAAAGAATATGGCAGATCGAGACTGAATTTCATGTGAAACCTGTCCCACCATATTCTACCCATATATATTATATAATAGTAATAATAATATTTAGTTTTTAATTAATTTTGGCTGACGCGTACATGAATTCTTTAATTTTATTTAGTTATTATTATTTAATTATAGTTAAGTACAATGCTAATATTAATATAAAAAAGTAGTGTGGGACAGGTCAGATCTGACCCGAATAAGATGGGACGCAGCGTGAGATTTCTTAATTTGCGGCAGGTTACGAGACAAAGCAGGGTGATGAATCACCTGCACAAAACGGATTTGAGTGTTGAGATACCCGTCCTGATCTGCCCATTGCCATTCCTAATGTACAGAAATGAGTTCAACTTCTCATGTACTAATAATCAAATGAAACATCGTAGTATTATTACAACTCCATATAAAGAACGAAACAAACAAAACTTTTTCCTACTTTCCCACAATTTTCTTTCCTACAATCAACTTGAAATACATTTGCAAGTATAAAAAGAAACATTAGGAACTAAAAAATATATGGAATGAGAGCCTTGATATTCTTGGGGAAATCATCAAACTTAGATTCATACCATTTCCTGGTAGCAAAACTCCTCCCAATCAAGTAAAAAGCAGTGCCGAATGCAAAGGAAAACGAATATAATGTTTGAGAAACGCAAGCAACCCCGAAAAAAATAAGGATCTCAAACAAATAATGCGGACATATTACCAAATCGAAGAGTCCGCCACGAGGAATTTTGTACTGTTTTTCACCTTCGATCGTCGTCCTTAATCTCGATAGTAAAATGTGATGGTAAAAATTCCCAGAAATTCCCAGCAAAAATAATCCAATTCCAACATACTTTAAATCAAATGATGGATCTAGTAGTCCTTGACTTAGATGCTGTGTATAGATCATTGTTGCAGTAGAGAGAAAATAACTTATTGAAATGGTAATTGCAGCTTCAACATCCATATAACTACTGAATTTGTGAACAAACATCACCTGCATCATATTGGAAGAACAATACACTGTAATTTGTTAAAAATGGACTTGGGCCTAATACAATACCTCAAAAGGTACCTCAAGAAGGGAAAAATTGCTCAAGCCATATAAATTGCAAACATGCTCACAAACTAGTCGATGTGGATCTTCAACACACCCCTCACGACCAGGATTGGACATCTGGACCGTGACAATAATGGGCCCAACATCTCTAATACCATATTAAAAATGAATTTGGATTTAACTCAATCCCTCAAAAGGTAGCTCAAGAAGGGGAGAGTTGCCCAAGCCATATAAATTGCAAATATACTCACAAACTAGTCGATGTGAGATCTTTAACATAATTCTCTTTTTCAGCCCAAAAGGTTAGATCATCTAGAACTCCCTCCATTACATAATATATATATTAAGGAAGCAAAAAAATAAAGTGTCTTGTTAGTTAAAATATCAATATTAATCTCTTACATAGAGTTATAAAAGTCATATTTAATAGAAAAATATTGATATTTTGACTAATAAAGTACTTTGTATTTTTGCTTTCTTCAACTATTTATATTATGAAATTGAGGAAGTACATGACAGCATGCTAATGAAATTGATCTATGTTTAGCAACAACATTGGAATTATTAGCTTACATTAATGACATCGCTCAATTTATAATAATTTTTTATTAGTATATTAAACAATATAATAAAGATTCGTAACCTATTCAGAATGTCTGACAAAGAATGAATTCTTGCACCCACGAGATACCCAACAAAAAACATCGTGTATTAATTTTTTTTAAGATTTCACTATTTTTTTTAAGGTTATAATTTTTTAATCAAATTTTTAAAAGATAGCGATTTATTATTTATGAGACAGGTATCGAGATACATCATAGAAAGCAAAAAAGGGCATTAAAATTACCTCAAAAAGCCTCTTAAAGAAATGAAAAGTCAAAGCAGAACGAAGCAAAGTAAATCTCAATCCTTCATCAGGGAAAATGAAAAAAGAAGCAGCACCGGCAAGAAACGCCGGAGAATACAAAATAACCATTCCATTTTTGCCGGAAAGTTTAGCTTTTTCAATCGGAGAAGATTTCTGGATAGAAGAACCCACGTTCCAGAATTTAGAATACTGCATGTGTTTTCCTTTAATCTCCATGAATCCTGCATTTGCCAGTGATGCGAAACTTATAACAGACATGGCGGAGATTAACACCGACGGCGGCGGCGCGTATATAAACCTCAATACTGTATCCACCACCATCGTTATGAAAGGACTTTCAATTTCATTCTTTGTCTATACTTTAAGAAAATATAACCTTTTTTTTATGGATAAGAAAATATAACCTTTTACTTATATACAATTTGGAGCGGTCTAATTTCCCCACGTATTTTTAATTATAGTCACGTATACATATAAAACTTATTGATCCACTCTACATTATCGGACTATTTATTTATATCACTGTATAATTATGATACGACATTTACATATGTATGAATATTCACTGTATCTCATTAACAACGACCAAACACTTTGTTTAAAATATTTTATGTATTTACCATCTAACTATATACACGTACTCAACACCCATGTCAGAGTCTGGATAACATATGATTCACTTTAAGATTTATGAATTTTAGTTTAATTTATATAAATTAATTTATTTTAATTAAAGTATTACATTGAGTGTCATAAAATATCTGAAAAGAAATTTCCTTTTAATAATTAAATACTTTGTCGTTTAATATTAGTTATTCCAATTTAAAGTTCACACGTATTAAGATAATTATGCTAGTTTTTTATTGTCAAATGATCAAAACCCAATGCAAATATTTTCAATATATAATAAATTTAGTGTTTGTTGAATTAATACAAGAACACATGGAAAATTTAAATAAATATAGGATTAAGATTGATGTGAAAAACTAATTTAAGAAAAGATATAAAGATGGTACGAACTTGCTTAGATAAAAGGTTATGAATTTGAGATATTTTGAAGCAATTAATATATTTTTCATTTTCTTGTTTTTCGTAATTTTTCTGAATATTGAATAAAATCTCAACTTCCCTAAAAGAAATGTATTATGCTCGTTTTAAGCATTGGAATATTTTAAAAAGCTTTTTGATTTTTTGAGTAAAAAGATCACTGTAGATCTATTTTTATGTTTTAATCGTGTTTATCGTAAATAATAGTTACTAATTCATTCGCAATGAAAGTTAAAAAAAAAAAAAAGATAATTTGATTGTTTATAAAATAAATTTTTTTATCTATATAAGAATCGAACACCTAATCCATCGAGAATATCAAAGGTGTTATGGCCCAATAGGACAGGCGTCTGACCCGTGATCGAGAGGTTCCGGGTTCGATACCCTCTGCTAATGTGCAATAAGCTATATTCTCCCTTATCTTGAGTGCTATCTCTCCCCAATGTTGAATTGTTCTCTTTCCAATGTGAGATTATCGCTCATCGTGAATTTATGTTTTTTGGGTAATATAAAAGGTAAAACAGGGGAGTTGGAGGATGTGGCAAAAATACACCCCCAAAAAAAAGAATGAACAGCATATGACGAAAGGTTGAAGAGTGAGCTACGTGGATAACTCAAGCCCAAGAAGAAGGGAGGGTCTATCCATTCCCAGAATCCCATTTTGAGGTTGTCCTAATCTAACAGAGTATAGATAGATGATAAGTGATGGGCCAATTGGAGTCATTTGACTATTTCTCTAATTTATTAAATATCTACCTTCTTATTTTGTACTCTATTCATCCTAAATTATCTGTCAATATATTTTTTTAAATTACGGCTTATCTTTTATATGTTCGCGGAATGGCCCGTGGTTCGTATTTTTGAACGGATTTGGACTTAACTATTTGTGGTCCGTTTAAATAAGGGCTATTTTAGCCCGCCCTGTTTGGACCACAGACTAACACGGGCTGGACCTGACCGAACACTGACTAGCCTGAGCAAAAAAATTAATATAAAATATTCTTATTTTTTAAGTGTTATTTCTCTTTTTTCAATTTTTTTTTAAAATAAATAACAAAAACATTATTTTAAAATTTTACATTCTTTTTTCAATTTTTAATTTTAAAAAATAAATAAAATACGTCATTTTTAAATTTTATTCTCTTTACTGTAGTAGAGTAATTTGCGACGGGGCCGGATTGGCCCATTTGACAGTGCTTATAGCAAGCAACAACTTAGTGAAGCCTTTTCTATGTTGACCCTGGCTCGAGCTGGCTTTTTGGCAAACCCGTTCCTACTGTGCTTACGGCTTGACTGACCTGATAAGATACTCTACTTGTACTAAATATGGATAGAAGCGGAATTCTTTTTTTAGATTAAATATTTGTTTTAAACCAGAAATTTAATAAATATGTGATTACACTCTTCTAAATCGTTAAATAAAAATTGAATTGAAAGTTACATGTTCGCTCCAGAGAAAGCTTCGAGGATGATTTCAGCTTAAAACCCCCATAGTTATCCTAATCCACAGTAGTCCTACTTTCCAGTGTCCAACAGCTTCACCGGAAATGGGAGTTCCCGCCATTTCTCTTCTAACTAACATAACGACCATAACCGCCACTTAGATATTTCATTTGACCTAAGTTGTAGTTCATAAGTGCCTTGTGGTCATTCACCTCTACTTCCCTCCATCCGCATTAATTTCGAATTTTTCAAGAATATTTCCAGGACCACTAGGGCCAAGAGGATCGGGGAGAAAAGACGACATTGTTAATTAATTATAGGGTTATGATTTTATTTTATTTTTGTAATGCATGTACGTTTTTATAGATAAAAAATTGTACATGCAAATTAAATTCTGATTTGAGTGACATAACTTATTATTCTTTCTGTTATGCTTTTAATTAGCTGAAAATGCATGGTTTGACCATGCAGAGATTATATATGTTGTGGGGGTTAGCCGTTAGGGCTACTCATGAGTTTCTGAAATCTTTGATTTACAAATGATCTTTGTTGACTAAGATTCATGCAAGAAACTCAATTAGTTATGCGGTTAAAGAAGTACCGCTGTGGGCAGTAACGCAGTTAGGAATTTTTTATAGGGGCAAATTTCTTATTAAAAACTTTTAAAGCAAAAATAATTTTTTCCTATAAAAAAATTCGTCGTTTTTGAAAATTTTGAGGAACCGGGACCCCTCCTGCCCTCATTATCCTCCGCCACTGACGGTGGGTGAAATGGCAAAAGAATGGAAATTGCTGATAGTCTAGACAATAATGATTTAATTTGACGGTTTATAGTTATATAAGAATCTGAATGAACTTCGGTTAATACCAGAACCAAAATGGAAAAGAATTGGGGTGATAAAGCTTAATTTTTTCGGCATTTGCTAATACAATATTAGTTGATAGATCATAAGGCTAAGTGAAATTTAAAATTGAATCCAATTAGGAGTCAAAGTAGAATGTTAGAGTTTCGTCTTTCTTTTTCTATAAATAGTATATTTGTGTAACCTAAATATTATATCTCATAACATAGTAATATACTGACTTGGTAGTGACCCCAGACATAGTCAATTTTTTGAAGAATTAGATAAATAATTTCTTGTGTCTTTTCTTATTATTTTTCGATAGTTTCTATCTTAATATTGTTGTTTATTTTTTTATTTTTTTTTGGTAACCAAAAATAAACATATATATATCAATCAAAAGGGAGCATAGTTATGTTAATATCATTACAAAAATTCCTAGCAAAACAAGCCCCATGGGCATCCCCCGTCACTAAGTGACTAACAAAAGAGGGAACAACAATTAGAGAAACAAGACCACAAGAGGATGACGCCGCTCCTTTCTTAGTGAGCAAATCAGCACAAGCGTTCGCCTCCCTGTAGATGTGCGTAATTTACTCCCATGTATCTTCCCTAGTTAGACCCTGCAATCATGAATAATAGTAGATAGAGGATGAGTAACAATATCCGCATGCAAGAGAAGATGTATAATAACTTTCGCATCAAGTTCAATCTCCAAATTGGTGATATTCAAATGAATAGCCATGTTAAGTCCATCCCTAAGCGCCCATAATTCAGCAATATTGTTAGAGCAGTAACCTAAATTCCTATAAAACCCTCTAATCCAATCACCATTATGACCCCTAATAAGACCACCACAACCCCCCATCCTCGGATTACCGAATGACAAACCATCCACATTAAGTTTCATCCACCCCAAAGTGGTTTGTTCCAAGAAACCATAATGGTAGTCATATTTTTGAGCTTCGAGTTGCCATTCCCAAACGCATGGAATTCTATTGACTTCCTGATCGTATCCTCAAGTACAACAATCTGCTTGATCCCATGGGAAAAAATGGATTTGTTCCTACTGATCCAAAGTCCCCAACATCCAAAGCTAAAGATGGTACCCCATTTGAGATTGCAATATGGTGACACCACAGTAGACTTGCACCCTTCTCGGAGCCAATTCTCGAATCCGAGCCCCTGCATATTCTTTAAATGATATTGCAGCTTTAGGTTGTTCCATAGAAGCTTAGCTTCTTTACATTCCCTAAGTAGATGCTCAATGGTTCCAGGCACAATCCCGCACATGGGACAATTAGGGGAGTCAACAATATTACGCTTCGCAAGATGTTCCTTTGTAGGAAGTCGATCATGTAAGCAAGTCCAAAGGAAGAGTTTCACTCTTTGATTACATTTGGTAGTCCAAATCCACATCCAACTATTGTCCTCAATTTTCTCATCATTGATGGCACTATGTATAATATCATGAGTAACCTTAGAGTTGAACTCACCATTATTAGATCCTTTCCAAATTCGCCTATCCAAAATAGACGCCGTTTCTCTCCTCGGAATAGCTCTAATACAATCAATAACATGCACAGGCAAACAGAAAGAAACATGATCTAATTTCCACCCTCCATTAATACCAAAGAAGTTACAAAGCTTTAAATTCTCTTCATCTCTCATAAGAGGCCCTGAGATAACATTTCTTAAAGGACTGAGGCCCGTCCAATCGTCAGACCAAAATCTAATACTTTTCCCCGAGCCTGGCAGCCAAATAGATGAAGCATGAAATAGATCAAGGCCCTGTTTAATGGCTTTAAAATTAATGGAGCCATTCCCTTTTTTAACCACAAGCTCAGGTCCAATCTCCTTCTTAAAGTATCTATTACGAACACTCGATGCCCATTTGGAACTTCTATCTCTATTCAGACGCCACACCAACTTGGCAAGCCCAACTCGATTGATATTAACAGCTTTCTTTAACCCCAAACCACCTTTATGCTTCGATCTTGCAACTCTATCCCACTTAAAAATATGGAGTTTAGATTTGTTTCCCGAGTTACCCCAAAGAAAATTTCTTTGTACTTTATCAATATTATCACAGATGGACATAGGTAAGGGTAAGAACTGAGAGTAATATGATAGGATCTGGGAAGACGAGCTTTGAATAATCGTATGACGACCCGCTAAAGAGAGAAGACTCGCTTTCCACCCCGGTAATTTCTGTCTAACCTTATCAAGAATGAAATGGAAGTCAGAGCATTTAGGCCTAGATTGAAAAAGAAGGAAGCCCAGATACATACCAAGATTCTCAGTAAACTTGATTTGCAAGAGGTTCATTGATTCTATCCTTGGAGAGATTATTTGAGGCCAAAGCCTTAGATTTCGATAAATTAATCCTTTGACCCGATCTTCTGCTAAAGTCATCCAATACCTATCGTCAGACAAACTAAAGAGAATAATATCATCCGCAAACAAAGAATGGGAAAGTAAAGGACCTTGTTTCCCTACTCTAGTCGGTTTCCATTTATTATGTCTGACAGAGTGTTCTATACTAATGGAAAGATACTCCATGCAAATAACGAAGAGATAGGGCGAAAACGGATCCCCCTGTCTAATCCCCCTTGAAGGAGTGAACCATTCAGTAGACTCCCCATTGAAAAGGATAGCCATCTTAGTAGAGCAAACACAATTCATAATGAGACGAACGAGCTTATTGGGAAATTTGAAGAATAATAAAGCATCTTTGATAAAGTCCCATTCAAGTCTGCCATATGCTTTCTCAAGATCAATCTTGACCGCAATTGCACCAATGTTGCCCGTTCTCTTTCTATTAGAATAAATCGTTTCTTGAACAAGGACAACATTATCGGCACATCTTCGTCCCGAGATGAAACTACCTTGATGCGGGGATATGAAGGAAGACATAATCGGTCTAATCCTATTTACCAAATTTTTTGAAATGATTTTGTAAATAGTATTACACAGACTGATGGGTCTAAACTGGCCCACAGATTCCGGATTAAGTACCTTAGGGATGAGACAAAGAAAAGTGGCATTAGTATCTCCTGGAATAGGTTCCAAATCAAAAGTCCTTCTAACAAAAGCTTCTACAGAAGGTTGAACAACATTCCAAAACTTTTGGGAAAAATGGGGTGAAGCCCATCGGGCCCCGGGCTTTATTAGGTTTGAAATCCCACAAAGCAGATTTGATCTCCAAAGAAGAAGGTTGATTAGCAAGATTATCCAAATCCAAACCTTCAGTTACAGACCAAGAGAAAGGAAATGGCAAAGGGTATGCTCTAGAAGAAGAATTACCAGTGGAATAAAGGCTAATAAAATGATTGATCACAATAAGCCTAACTCTATTCAAATCAAATTCCCATTCACCACTAGCATGCTTGAGTGATGAAATTATATTACACTTTCTGTGATGAATAGAAATCGCTTTCAAGAAATTCACATTTAAATCATCCCGCGTAAGCCAATCAAGTCGAGACTTAATCGCCCAAATATGCTTATCTTCCTTGTAAATGATGTCAAGTTCAACCAAAAAATCACGCTCAAGATTAATAAGAAAACTAGAATGATGAGATTCCAAAGCCCTTTGAATCCCTTTAATCCTAGCAAGAATTTTCTTCTTTTTAGTATGAACAGGACCAAACACATTCACATTCCACTTAACAACCAAATCTCTAAACTTAATAGCAGCATTATCAAAATTAAAATCATGACCTTCCCAAGCATCTTGCACAACCTCTTTAAGCCCAGGATGAGTAATCCATAAAGGTTCAAATCTAAAAGGCTTCTTTCTCAGCTCATGATTTCTAGGTTCAAGATTCAAAAGAATGGGAGAATGATCCGATCTCATCCTAACCAGATTAAAAAGAGTCAGTTCACAAAACAGGTCACATCAAGAGGGATTAGCCACCGCTCTATCAGTTCTTTGAAAAATTAAGACCACATTATCCCTTTTATTAGTCCAGATGAACCTAGAACCCTCATGACCAATATCTAATAAGTTACAATCATCAAGCATCAATTTAAATTTAGCCACACGATTCTGATTAACAGGTAGCCCCCCAAACTTCTCATACTGATACAACATATCATTAAAATCACCCATAAGAAGCCACGGTAAATCATGACTCGCAAATAACATTCTAATATGATCCCAAAAAATAGTCCAAATCCGCTCATCAGGACTAGCATATATCGCGCTAAAAAAGAAAGTTTTCTGAGAGTGCATTATCTTCACCACAGCATGTATAACTTGAGTACTCTTTGAGACAATGTTGACATCCACCTCAGCCGCATTCCACAAGAGCCATACTCTTCCCTGAAACCCCTCCGGATTAGCCTTTTCTACGTCAGTAAAGGGTAATCTTGCACAAATAGCCGTTGCTCTAGCCCCGCTCACCTTAGTTTCTAGTAAGGCAATCATTTGAGGCTTGTGTTCTCTAAGTATATCCATTAAATGACTATGAAACTCCGGATGACCGGCTCCCCTAACATTCCATACCATTATCTTCATCATTGGCGCTAACACAGTATTGGTTATTATTGGCAGAAAATCCCTCGGTGACCAGCTGTTTGGGAGATTCGAGTATCGGGGTTGGAAGGACCCCGGAATCAGATGAATTTTGTAGTCGAAGTTCAGTTGATTCTCCACCGTGTCTATGTAAATTCTGAAGCTCCTCACTCCGTTTATCATTTGGACTGTTATTGGAGAGCTTCTTACATTTTCCACTTCCAGGTTTAAGGGTTGACCGCTTAATGTGTAACAATTCCCCTCCTCCTACAGCGCATTTCCCCTTACTCTGTTTTTGAGATTTTCAGGCCTCCCTCGTGTATGTGATGCTAGTGCTTGTTGTGTCTGAGTATCCCTCTGCATCCATCTCGGATTCCCCCCAGATGATTCTGCATCTAAAATGTGTTCTGAGAGTTGATTCTATTCACAGATTGTGGCAAGGATGCTCGGAGCTCCACTTGATTGTTTCTCAGCCAGGTGATGAGCTGGGTCGGGTCCAAATCTACCGTAAATGTTACATTTTGTGGGATTCCCCAAAGATTGATCAAGCCCAGATGACAAATCCCCAACCTGGATATAATGGATCTCTGTTGGGTTTGCATTCCCTCTTCTGTTGCAAACATTTGGATCGTCCCCAGATGGGTTGTTCCCGATGGGCCTGTTGGACTCTCCAAGTTGTTGTTTGGGTTTATCCATGGGTACGATCTGGGCCTCATTCGAATTGGTGCTCTTTGAAGTTAGGCTGTTCTTATTGGGCTCACTTGGCTCTCCATGTAACTGAACCTGTTTTGCATCTGGTTCCTTCGTGGACCCATTTGTTCTGGAGTCTTGCTGTGGTATCGAGCTCCCATTTGCCCTTCCCTGTTGGCCTGAAATCCCATCCTTATTGGAATTCTGCTTCGACGTCTGGTGTAATCCACCGTCCCCCTTCCTCTCCGAGTTATTTGCTGACTTTCCCGGTTGTTTGCCATTGTTTCCACTTTTTGGAATCTCTTTTTCAGCCTTATAAGTATCTCCAAGAAGATTAGGAACGCTACAAATTTCCATAGGAGATGATTGTTTTTCATCGGAACCCTCAATTCTCCTAGCCTTTTCCACCGGCAAGAAAAACTTGTCAATCGCCTTTTGCCTCACAGTCCCATCTCGTTTCAAGCCAATACCCGACGTGGACGATTCTGGACTCTTGGATACAACAAGTAACAACTCTATCTGAGCCGCATTAATTGCGACTATACACTTAGGGGCAATGAGTTGACCTTCCTTTGGCTGGTCATCCTGAATTATTAATTTGGTAGGAGTACTAATGGGACCTATGCTAGAGTCTTTTACTCTCCATACCTTTTGCTGAGTAGCAATAGATTTTTGACCAAGTTTCATACTCGGGTCATTTGTAGCCGGATGTGTCATCTTCTTGACCCGTTTCTCCTGTTTTTGCCTGCGACTGTTCTTGGTTGAAACGACTTGATTCCATGGGCCAATAGCATAATTTTTATCTACAATATCCTCATCCATTTTGTCTTCCTCAGAACCAGCTTCAAAATTAGTAAGACTGGTTTTATCATTCTTTGAACTAAAAGCTTTGGACATAGGGCAATTAGCCAAAGGGTGCCCAATCAAGCCACAGTTATGACAAAAATATATACCCTCATATTGGACTTGCTGAATGTGGTTCTTTCCAATCTTAACATAAGGAATCAAAGGTTTCTTAAGATCCACTTTTATGCAAAGTCTTGAAAATCTCCCCCTCTCTGTGTTAGAAGTCCTAGCATCCACCTTCAGTAAGGTCCCTAACTGTTCCCCCACCTTTGAGAGAATAGGTCTGTCGTAAAAATCTACGAGAAGAGTTGGTAACCTTGCCCATATAGCCGTAGTAGAAGGACTATCATTAAAAGGATCAAACTCTGGCTGCCACAATCTAGTAGTTAAATACTGCCCATTCAGAAACCAAGGTCCACCTGCAATAGTTCTATTGAAGTCCTCTTCTAAATTGAATTTAGCTATGAAAAAGCTATTTCCAAGATCAATAAGTCTCAACTCTCCCATCGGTTTCCAAAGCTGCCTTACTTTAAAATCTATATAACCATAACTTAAAGCTTTACCATAAGGTTTGATTATGATAGAGTTAATCCAAGGTGTTCCACACCTCAATTTATCAGCTTTGGACAGTTTTATGGCAGGAATATCATCTTGTTCCCCTTCACAATCCGATTTCTCCTCTAGATGTTGAATTAGGAAATTTCTATGCACATCCTTACTACATACCTTGTGAGTTTGTCCTTGTAAGAAATAATTGGCAATTTCTCTACTTGCAGGATAGCTACATCCTCTCCTTTTTGTTTCTTAGTACTTCTCTGAAGCAGGTCAATCTCCTCAGTTGTTTGCATGGAAGTATCCACAGTTTCCCCCACAGGAGTTATCGACTTCCTTATATTTTTGTTTATTTCCTAACAATATAAACGCAGAATCAACAAATTTTGCAAGATAGCAAATTCATGGGCTGATATACATGTTGGTGGGCTAGAAAATATTTCAACTGGATATTTTGCTTCATAACCAAGAGTCCAGCATTCAAAAATAGCCTGCAACTCCCATCAACTACTCCTAATCCGGCCCACATACAACTCCATTCATGCTCGAAGAGGTTTAAAACTTTCACATCCACCCATTTACCTCCCCAGAGAGCTCTGGTGACGAGAAGATTAATCATTGCTGCCGATAATAGACACTCTGAACAAAAAAGAAAAGGTTTAAGACTCATCCGATTGGCTTTACCTTCATCTATCCACAAAGGCTTAATCATAGTAATGTTCTAAAATACATAGTGAGTGCTAACAAATTATCTTTTAGTTCCGTGTTAAATCAATACGGGACGTCGAGTTTGACAACAACGATAATTATATGGAACAAGTAATTGCAATTGTTCCTTATTTCAACTGTCATTCTCGACTGGCTCATGTGTCAGTACTGAGAATAGAAAATGTATAGTAGTGATGGCAATTTGAACAGTGGCATGTTGACCATTCAGATTAGACTCGCCCCGTGAAGAGAATGTGACAGATCAAACCCACCTCGTAAAAAGAATATGGCAGATCGAGACTGAATTTCATGTGAAACCTGTCCCACCATATTCTACCCATATATATTATATAATAGTAATAATAATATTTAGTTTTTAATTAATTTTGGCTGACGCGTACATGAATTCTTTAATTTTATTTAGTTATTATTATTTAATTATAGTTAAGTACAATGCTAATATTAATATAAAAAAGTAGTGTGGGACAGGTCAGATCTGACCCGAATAAGATGGGACGCAGCGTGAGATTTCTTAATTTGCGGCAGGTTACGAGACAAAGCAGGGTGATGAATCACCTGCACAAAACGGATTTGAGTGTTGAGATACCCGTCCTGATCTGCCCATTGCCATTCCTAATGTACAGAAATGAGTTCAACTTCTCATGTACTAATAATCAAATGAAACATCGTAGTATTATTACAACTCCATATAAAGAACGAAACAAACAAAACTTTTTCCTACTTTCCCACAATTTTCTTTCCTACAATCAACTTGAAATACATTTGCAAGTATAAAAAGAAACATTAGGAACTAAAAAATATATGGAATGAGAGCCTTGATATTCTTGGGGAAATCATCAAACTTAGATTCATACCATTTCCTGGTAGCAAAACTCCTCCCAATCAAGTAAAAAGCAGTGCCGAATGCAAAGGAAAACGAATATAATGTTTGAGAAACGCAAGCAACCCCGAAAAAAATAAGGATCTCAAACAAATAATGCGGACATATTACCAAATCGAAGAGTCCGCCACGAGGAATTTTGTACTGTTTTTCACCTTCGATCGTCGTCCTTAATCTCGATAGTAAAATGTGATGGTAAAAATTCCCAGAAATTCCCAGCAAAAATAATCCAATTCCAACATACTTTAAATCAAATGATGGATCTAGTAGTCCTTGACTTAGATGCTGTGTATAGATCATTGTTGCAGTAGAGAGAAAATAACTTATTGAAATGGTAATTGCAGCTTCAACATCCATATAACTACTGAATTTGTGAACAAACATCACCTGCATCATATTGGAAGAACAATACACTGTAATTTGTTAAAAATGGACTTGGGCCTAATACAATACCTCAAAAGGTACCTCAAGAAGGGAAAAATTGCTCAAGCCATATAAATTGCAAACATGCTCACAAACTAGTCGATGTGGATCTTCAACACACCCCTCACGACCAGGATTGGACATCTGGACCGTGACAATAATGGGCCCAACATCTCTAATACCATATTAAAAATGAATTTGGATTTAACTCAATCCCTCAAAAGGTAGCTCAAGAAGGGGAGAGTTGCCCAAGCCATATAAATTGCAAATATACTCACAAACTAGTCGATGTGAGATCTTTAACATAATTCTCTTTTTCAGCCCAAAAGGTTAGATCATCTAGAACTCCCTCCATTACATAATATATATATTAAGGAAGCAAAAAAATAAAGTGTCTTGTTAGTTAAAATATCAATATTAATCTCTTACATAGAGTTATAAAAGTCATATTTAATAGAAAAATATTGATATTTTGACTAATAAAGTACTTTGTATTTTTGCTTTCTTCAACTATTTATATTATGAAATTGAGGAAGTACATGACAGCATGCTAATGAAATTGATCTATGTTTAGCAACAACATTGGAATTATTAGCTTACATTAATGACATCGCTCAATTTATAATAATTTTTTATTAGTATATTAAACAATATAATAAAGATTCGTAACCTATTCAGAATGTCTGACAAAGAATGAATTCTTGCACCCACGAGATACCCAACAAAAAACATCGTGTATTAATTTTTTTTAAGATTTCACTATTTTTTTTAAGGTTATAATTTTTTAATCAAATTTTTAAAAGATAGCGATTTATTATTTATGAGACAGGTATCGAGATACATCATAGAAAGCAAAAAAGGGCATTAAAATTACCTCAAAAAGCCTCTTAAAGAAATGAAAAGTCAAAGCAGAACGAAGCAAAGTAAATCTCAATCCTTCATCAGGGAAAATGAAAAAAGAAGCAGCACCGGCAAGAAACGCCGGAGAATACAAAATAACCATTCCATTTTTGCCGGAAAGTTTAGCTTTTTCAATCGGAGAAGATTTCTGGATAGAAGAACCCACGTTCCAGAATTTAGAATACTGCATGTGTTTTCCTTTAATCTCCATGAATCCTGCATTTGCCAGTGATGCGAAACTTATAACAGACATGGCGGAGATTAACACCGACGGCGGCGGCGCGTATATAAACCTCAATACTGTATCCACCACCATCGTTATGAAAGGACTTTCAATTTCATTCTTTGTCTATACTTTAAGAAAATATAACCTTTTTTTTATGGATAAGAAAATATAACCTTTTACTTATATACAATTTGGAGCGGTCTAATTTCCCCACGTATTTTTAATTATAGTCACGTATACATATAAAACTTATTGATCCACTCTACATTATCGGACTATTTATTTATATCACTGTATAATTATGATACGACATTTACATATGTATGAATATTCACTGTATCTCATTAACAACGACCAAACACTTTGTTTAAAATATTTTATGTATTTACCATCTAACTATATACACGTACTCAACACCCATGTCAGAGTCTGGATAACATATGATTCACTTTAAGATTTATGAATTTTAGTTTAATTTATATAAATTAATTTATTTTAATTAAAGTATTACATTGAGTGTCATAAAATATCTGAAAAGAAATTTCCTTTTAATAATTAAATACTTTGTCGTTTAATATTAGTTATTCCAATTTAAAGTTCACACGTATTAAGATAATTATGCTAGTTTTTTATTGTCAAATGATCAAAACCCAATGCAAATATTTTCAATATATAATAAATTTAGTGTTTGTTGAATTAATACAAGAACACATGGAAAATTTAAATAAATATAGGATTAAGATTGATGTGAAAAACTAATTTAAGAAAAGATATAAAGATGGTACGAACTTGCTTAGATAAAAGGTTATGAATTTGAGATATTTTGAAGCAATTAATATATTTTTCATTTTCTTGTTTTTCGTAATTTTTCTGAATATTGAATAAAATCTCAACTTCCCTAAAAGAAATGTATTATGCTCGTTTTAAGCATTGGAATATTTTAAAAAGCTTTTTGATTTTTTGAGTAAAAAGATCACTGTAGATCTATTTTTATGTTTTAATCGTGTTTATCGTAAATAATAGTTACTAATTCATTCGCAATGAAAGTTAAAAAAAAAAAAAAGATAATTTGATTGTTTATAAAATAAATTTTTTTATCTATATAAGAATCGAACACCTAATCCATCGAGAATATCAAAGGTGTTATGGCCCAATAGGACAGGCGTCTGACCCGTGATCGAGAGGTTCCGGGTTCGATACCCTCTGCTAATGTGCAATAAGCTATATTCTCCCTTATCTTGAGTGCTATCTCTCCCCAATGTTGAATTGTTCTCTTTCCAATGTGAGATTATCGCTCATCGTGAATTTATGTTTTTTGGGTAATATAAAAGGTAAAACAGGGGAGTTGGAGGATGTGGCAAAAATACACCCCCAAAAAAAAGAATGAACAGCATATGACGAAAGGTTGAAGAGTGAGCTACGTGGATAACTCAAGCCCAAGAAGAAGGGAGGGTCTATCCATTCCCAGAATCCCATTTTGAGGTTGTCCTAATCTAACAGAGTATAGATAGATGATAAGTGATGGGCCAATTGGAGTCATTTGACTATTTCTCTAATTTATTAAATATCTACCTTCTTATTTTGTACTCTATTCATCCTAAATTATCTGTCAATATATTTTTTTAAATTACGGCTTATCTTTTATATGTTCGCGGAATGGCCCGTGGTTCGTATTTTTGAACGGATTTGGACTTAACTATTTGTGGTCCGTTTAAATAAGGGCTATTTTAGCCCGCCCTGTTTGGACCACAGACTAACACGGGCTGGACCTGACCGAACACTGACTAGCCTGAGCAAAAAAATTAATATAAAATATTCTTATTTTTTAAGTGTTATTTCTCTTTTTTCAATTTTTTTTTAAAATAAATAACAAAAACATTATTTTAAAATTTTACATTCTTTTTTCAATTTTTAATTTTAAAAAATAAATAAAATACGTCATTTTTAAATTTTATTCTCTTTACTGTAGTAGAGTAATTTGCGACGGGGCCGGATTGGCCCATTTGACAGTGCTTATAGCAAGCAACAACTTAGTGAAGCCTTTTCTATGTTGACCCTGGCTCGAGCTGGCTTTTTGGCAAACCCGTTCCTACTGTGCTTACGGCTTGACTGACCTGATAAGATACTCTACTTGTACTAAATATGGATAGAAGCGGAATTCTTTTTTTAGATTAAATATTTGTTTTAAACCAGAAATTTAATAAATATGTGATTACACTCTTCTAAATCGTTAAATAAAAATTGAATTGAAAGTTACATGTTCGCTCCAGAGAAAGCTTCGAGGATGATTTCAGCTTAAAACCCCCATAGTTATCCTAATCCACAGTAGTCCTACTTTCCAGTGTCCAACAGCTTCACCGGAAATGGGAGTTCCCGCCATTTCTCTTCTAACTAACATAACGACCATAACCGCCACTTCCACTCCAAAACTCCCCAAAGAATCCCACAAACCCTTCTTCTTCTTTGATTCAACTCTCAAATCCCTCTCAAAATCAGGCAAATTAGATGAAGCCCTTAACCTAATAATCAATTCCCACAAGAACCCTAATAATAATCAAATCAAAATTGACTCCTACAGTTCCTTCCTCCACGCCTGCATTTCATCAAAATCTTTGAAGCATGGTTTAAACCTCTATAATCAGCTCCCAAATCACCTCCTCATGAACCCCATTTTGAAATCCAAGTTCATCACTCTGTTTTCGATGTGTGGAAAGATCGATGAGGCTCGGAGGGTTTTCGAGCACGGGATTGGGATTGGAGAGTTGGAAGAGTCTGTTTGGGTTTCTATGGGAATTGGGTATTTGAGAAATAGTGAGTTTAGAGAAGGGTTAGTGATTTATATTGAGATGGTGAGAAATGGTGTTGTTCCGGGGAATTTCGCATTTTCTTTGGCTCTTAAAGCTTGCTGTGAGTTGTTGGAATTAAGGGTTGGGAAATGTGTCCATGGACAGATTGTTAAGAGTGAGAGTGAGGCTGATCAAGTAGTGTACAATGTGATAATGAGATTGTATAGTGAGTGTGGGTGTTTTGAAGATGAGTTGAAGGTGTTTGATAATATGCCTGAGAGAAATATTGTGTCTTGGAACTCGAAGATTGCTGGAATGGTTAAGAAAGAAAAAGTTTTTGAGGCTTTTGGAACTTTTAGAAGAATGCAAAGGGAAGGGGTAGGATTTAGTTGGGTGAGTTTTACTACAATTCTTCCAGTATGTGCTCGGGTTACTTCAGTTTACAGTGGGAAAGAGATACATGCTCAAATACTCAAGTCGAATAAAGTACCAGATGTTCTTGTTCTAAATGCGCTCATGGATATGTATGCTAAATGTGGGGAAATAAAATACTGCGAGAGAGTGTTTGGTGGAATGAATTACAATGATTTGACATCTTGGAACACTATGCTAAACGGCTATGCAGTCAATGGCGAGATAGAAGAAGCATTGAGGTTGTTTGATGAGATGGTTGGCTTTGGAATCCGACCAGATAGTGTGACGTTTGTTACATTGTTGTCGGGTTGTAGCCATAGTGGGCTTGTAATTCCCGGACAGGCATTGTTTGAAAGAATGATTGCGGAGTTTGGAATTGAGCCTAATTTAGAGCATTATGCTTGTTTGGTGGATTTATTAGGTAGATCAGGGAAAATTGAAGAAGCACTACAGATTGTTAAGAAGATGCCTATAAAGCCAAGCGGTAGTATATGGGGTTCGTTGCTGAATGCTTGTAGGCTCCATGGTTATGTGCCTCTGGCAGAAGTTATAGCAAAAGAATTATTTGCAATCGAACCAGAAAATTCAGGGAACTATGTTATGTTATCCAATACATATGCAAATGCTGAAATGTGGAAGGAGGTTAATATGGTAAGAGAAATGATGGAAAAGAAGGGTATTAAGAAAGAAGCGGGATGCAGCTGGATACAGATTAGAAATAAAGTACAGGCTTTTGTAGCCGGTGGGGGTTTTGAGTTCCGTAATTCAGATGAGTACAAGGAAGCCGAGAGTAGATTAACGAGAGATTTGGAAAAGAGTGGATATAAACCTAACACGGGAGTTGTTCTTCATGATGTAGGTGAAGAAATAAAGGTAGATTGGGTTTGTGGACATAGTGAAAGGCTGGCTACAATTTACGGACTAATTCACTGTGGTTCGGGAATGCCACTTAGAATCACAAAGAATCTCCGTGTTTGTGCTGATTGTCACTCTTGGATGAAGTTTGTGTCTAGAGTAACAAAAAGAAAAATAATTTTGAGAGACACAAATCGCTTCCACCATTTTGACAATGAATCCTGTTCGTGCAAGGACTATTGGTGATTACATAATTCAGAAAGGCTGCATTCACACAGCTGAGTACATAGCTGAGTGGTTCCTGATTTCAGAAAGCATGGAGGCAATTTAGTTTTTGGAGGAATGGTGGTAATTTTCGGACCTTTTGGAAGACTGACATCAAGAAATCAGAAGGTGCAAATTTCTAGTCACAAAGTATACGCGTCAGTTATGTTATTTTTATCACAATTATTTTTGGATAATTTCTATGCACCCTCCCTAGTTGACTGCAAATGCATCTACGCATTTTAGAGACAAGGAAAATGTCATTAGTTTCTATATAACATAAATTCTTAAATTAATACAGTTACAAGTATAAACTTCAAGTTCGGAAGTTCTCTAGGTCACTAATTAGAAGTCAGATAACTACCCATCTAACGACTACGTAGATTGTATCTATTTTGAATGGAAGTAGTTTGAATTGAATTTTCTCCAACTTCCTCCCGATACATATAGTCGGGGTCCTCTAGTTTGCCTACATCTTCAGGTAGATCGGTGTCAATCCACGAAGACCAAACAAGCTCGCTATCTGCATCCGAGTAACATAACAACTCTATTTCTTTTCGAAGTTCATTCATATCCTTTGCCATATCTCTAAGGGTCCAATGGTTCAGCATGTCATAGTCTCTGCATCGTTTAAACAGGAAAATCCGGATAAGAAACAAAAAGATAGAAGAAATGCATCTCTTAGTCTCATTCATTTAATACCAACTTTTAATATCAACTTTTACCTGTATGTATAAATGGCATATATGAATTGAACCAATGCTAGTATCCCAAAGAGGGACCGATTGAGACTTATCAACCATCCATATTGATCAATGCTAATCGTTGTCCACCGTAGTATGGAAAATTCAATCAAGAATGTAATGAATAAACCTGAAAACAATGACGAAAAAAACATTTTAAGTTAGAAAAATGTAAATCATTTCATGCTTGAATTGTTTAGAATTTAGTACAGCTTACCGAAATAAACCCTAGGCCTCACATGCTGTGTCTGCTTTACTCCGGTAAACATCTGGATAATGAAGATGAAAAACACATAAACCAAAATGGATTTAATCACTCGCGATTCCAGTAGCATAGCGTTGTGCAATGCGAAAAGTTTGTCCAATGCAACAAAGATTTTCGCTTGCTTAGATTCAAAAGCTTCCTGTAATACAGTTTTTGCAACAGGCAATATATGTTAAATTGTTGAAACCATTTAGAAAACGGAACAGAAATTAACCGTTAAAGTTAAATTTTTGCTAACCTGAGCTGCTAATATTGTCTTTGAATTTTGAACAAGGTTATCATGGGCTAGTAGAAGCTGTTCTTGCCGTTGACGAAGTTCCTCCTGTTGTTTGTGTCCAAATTCAGACAATTGTCTCAAAGTTTCTCTGTCGAGATTCCAAAATGACAATGTGAGTAATTTCTATGCTGAGTGCAAATAAGTTTAACACAATTCAAGAACAGCATTTTTCGCTATTTTGTTACTTATTATCGGGGCAAGGGTATCACTAGCCTTCCATGACAATTCAAGAACAACTTTGATTATGTTACCTGCTTTCCTCAAGTGCATTTGACTGAAACTCGGTAAGAAGACGAAGCCCGTTTAGGGCCTCAGATTGCCCATCTAAAAGCTGTTTCTGCTTATCTATCGAGTTTTCTGCCATGTCGCCAATGTCATTAGCTTTACTCTGAAGATTATCCATCTTTGAGAATATTACCCCTCCAACCTTATTAATCTCTCTCTCTATTTCAACAGCTTCATTTCTCAAGATATCTATTTCTTGGCCTAAATTCTTGTAAGAATCATTAACCATAGTCATTCCTTCTTCAAGACTCTCCTTCATCTTTGCTTGTTCTTGGCTCAACTCTCTTTGAGAATATGCAATTCCCTTAGACTGCTCATAAACTGCCTTTGCATGATCAAACACGTCGTTTACAAGATTTTCGACGTTCTTTGAGGCCTCAGCCACTCTATGAGTTTGCTGATCAAGAGAACGTAAAGAATCATCTATCTTTCTTGAGTTTTGTTGTAGTTGCTCTCCTTGCTCCTGTATGTTTTCTAACTTGATTTCTGCATATTCAGCCGAGCTTTTCAATTCGTTTATCAATCTCTCTGTTTGATGCCTAAATGCTTCAATCCTGCAATAGGTTTCAGATTCGATATTCCTTATTCCGATAATAATATATATTTTTATATTTTAAAAAAGCAGATAAAAGAACGAGGCAGATACATACTGCAATTGATGACAGATGGAGTTGGTCTCAAGATGATACTCAAGGTAATAGTTAACAGCCTCTCTATCAACTTGTTTAAGACATTCTGCTACTGGAGTTTTCGGATGACAATAAGGTAAAGTATTTCTACCAGCATGCTGTAAAAAACAATCTGTTAAATGCCAAGCAAACTTATTTCTGGATTCTTCGTCCGCAAGAGTCTTAGAGCACCCGGAAAACAAACTATTATAAGCCCTTTGCCAGCAAGAATCCGGGGCTGCAGTCACGATCTTGTTCCGCGCCTCCTCAAGTTTCTCGATTGCCCTCCGATTATTAAAAGGTTCAATGGAAAATTCCGCCACAGTATCTCTGGAATATCCCGAATTCTGATCACCGGAAAAAGGTTTCTCCTCCGCATTCCGGCCTCCTGAAGAAGAAGAAAAGAAACCAAACCAACCGGAAGACGGAGATATTTGCAAGATGAAGATCAAAGCAATTAGCATCAGAAAGTGTCTATGAAAGTAACTCATCTTTCTTTCTTTCTTTCTTTCTTTCTTTGTATCCAAACTTTTTAGTCTTATGAAAACTGCAGAAGCAGAAGAGTTATGAATCAACAAGTGAATGCTTTATATACATTCTTTTTTACCAATGAATTAATTTTGTATACAAGAAACGCTTCGTCTTTTGCTGGTGTGAAAATAACCGATCCGGATCCTATACGGAATAGTTTTTTTCAATACATACACAATGCCTCAGGACGTGTCTTGAGACTCATGACAAGTGCCCGTTTTAAATCAATTTTAACCATCAAAATTTTAATTCAATAAACGAAATAAGTTCCGCACGTACGAAATTATCTCGTTCCGCACTGGAGTCAGTCTTTCCTGAAAAACTACCAAAGTCGGTAAACTTTTGTAAATATGTATTGAGATATGTACATTAAATATGTGTTCCTTAGGGATTGTATATGTTTGTATTTTCCTAATTGATACTTCATAATTTCCATAATATAAGTCGTTTAGAACATGTACCAAAAATTAAGGAAGAAAGAAATAATGTGTTTTTTTATCAAAATATTAATGTTACTTTTTTGAAATATAATTAGTCGTATAGATGTCATATTTACGAAAATAATATTGATATTTTTGACTAATAGAATATTTCAATTCTTACTTTCTTAATTTTCTCCATCCGATATAAACGACTTATATTATAGAATAGAATTACTGTTTTCCTTGTATAGGTTTGTTACCTAATTAGTATAGGATTCTTGTAGTGTATTAAAGCTCGTAAACATTGATATCAATCATCTATCAATAATATTTTTCTTTACAATTCTTTATTAATATTTCATACTTGGTGCCCAAGAGTCAAAAACCAGTTATTTGTTTTTTTTTTCTTTTCAATAATTTGTAAGTAGTATTTGTCTCAAAGAAATACTCTTGTATGATAAGTTTCCACTTTTATATACCTCTTTAGAATTGAAACAGTGTATCTTTTCAGAATATTTTATATTTTATTTTGTGTTACTTGCAAGAAAGAGACAGCATAATTAATAAAGAAACTTGCCACAATGGTTGCAATTAATAAATCTTAGTATAAAATAATAAATGTGCAGATGATAGTGACATTAATAATTAATGAATTTATCTGAAAAGTCATTTAAAATGGAAACTTTTCGATATTTTTTCAGGAGTTCATGAGAGAATTCTGCATGATTTATTTGAGGGTTTCAAGAATTAATTTCCATTAGAGAAGAAAAGAAATAAAATATTGTTGGTGGACAAGTTACAACATTTTAAACATTGCCTTCAATTACTCTGATTCCAAGTATTAAAAATTATGTTTCCATAATGATTATAGATTAATAGGTCCCTGCCATTTAACACCTGAATATGTCAACCAAGGTAAAAACAAAAATACAAAAAAAATATATTTACAATTCAATGGATATTCCAATAAATAACCAATACAAAATCATTATTAAAGTTATTCATTGATGAATAATCTCGATTATTGAAATATTTTGAGAAAAATCACGTACTAACTATCACACATTTATGGTATTCGGACTTGAAAAATTCAACTATTGAGACCGGTGAATTTTCTTGATTATTGTCAAATTTTTACAAAATCATGTACTAACCATCACGAATTTAGGGTCTTAACACTGCATATTTAAACTGTTGCGGCCGGTGAGTAATTGTGAAAATTAGCTCATGGGCCTACATATCCTCTCAAAACCAATTGGCAAGGAGAGGTATTAACCCCATGAGCTTATATGTTATTTGGATCTTCCTTAGACACTCGATGTGGGATTTCATATTTCAACACTCCCCCTCACATCGAGGTGGGAGCCAATTTAAGGCCCGTCGCCCTTCTTGGGTCGTATGGTGTCCATTAGAGCCCACTTTGGGTACTATGAACCCATCATCC
>JAOWBF010000037.1:12734389-12748124 GCA_028566175.1 Vinca major
AGTCTGCGTATATCGGACCTTCCCACACCCTTCTGATGCGGAGCCTTGCGCATTGGGTACAACCTTTTTTTTAATGGGAGAGAAAACGAGATCTAAAAACGATAAAATAAAAGACACGAGAAATTGTTAATCAGTTCGTCAATGAATTGACTACGTTTGGGGCGCTACCAAGCCAGTATATGTACTATGTTGAGATATACTATTTAGTTTACATAGGTAGACTATTTATAAGAAGAGACGAAACCCTAATTACTGCCCATGAACAGAAAAGCCCAAAAATCTGGCGCTAACATGAGCCGTTTGTTCAGTACCTCATGTTCCATAACCTAACATTGATGATATTTAAGTTAAAGTTTCTTATATCTGCAAAGGAATTATAACCTAGATATTGAATTGGTCTGCTGGATCGAGTTTTTAATTTTGTCATGTTTGAAAATTAAAGTATATTGTGCACCTAGGTATTTGAAGTATTTATTTTAGTTTATGGCATGTAAAATTTAAGTTAAGTTGCCTTTTTATAGAAGTTCCAATTTGTGATAAATGGAGAAATTTTGAAGATGTGACATATGCCGCTGGTATTGATTGCTCTCTGCAATTTATTGCAGGAAAGTTCTGAGGGAAGCTGCATCTGGAGGAAGAGATGCAGAACGGGTTAAACTCAAATTGGAAATCAAAGTAGAGGTAAGAGATAAATTTCACTTTTGCATTTGAGTTTGGAGATCCACGAAGTGTGTGCATAGTAAGAATCACATAACTGCATACTTGAACAAAGATGATGGAGATCATGGTATAATATTTCCGTTTCTTCCAATTAGGGTGCTTAAACATAGAGATGCGCATGATATGGCACCAACCAATGCAGAGACCCACCATTAAAAAAATATGACATATCACTTGGAAATATTTTTTGTTTCTTTTAATCGGATTAGTTTGACAATGAGATGGGCTCATAATGCAAAGCATAGTTCTACTTCCTTAAGCGATGAACTTCGTCTTTCCCTATCCTTTCTTAGGTAAAGAAAATGCTCTATTTTTCAAATGAAGTTGAATCTTAATTCATTGAATCACCTCAAGTACAACTCCATCACTAACCTTCTCACTGTATGTAGCTTAGATCTAGATCCTGGTTATCCATTGGTTAATTGCTTCTCGTTGTTGTAGGCCTGAATCAGGCATTGCTTGTTCATTAGTCATGTCTGGTAATATGTATAAAGATATTTTTAAATGGGAAGAGCTTATTACTGACAATTCTTTAATTTAATTCGTAGGCAGTAGAGTATGACAAAGAAGGGTCTGCCCTACGTATACGTGGGAAGAATATCCTAGAGAATGAACACGTAAAGGTTTGTCTTCCTCCTTGTCAATGACATGGCTTGTTGTTTTCAGAGCTTCTGTTGCAGCCATTTGAATCCTCCTGCAGATTGGAGCATTTCACACACTGGAAATTGAGCTGCATCGGCCTTTTGTTTTGAGGAAGGCAAGTTCCTTGCTATCCTATATTATGTTATGTTACTTGTGATTTTAGGTTTTGCAACTACGTTAGGATATATTATTTAACTCATTACTGTTTCCATCTTGTAGCTTGGTTAATTTGAGAGCACATATATGTTGAGTTGTTGACATGTGTTTTTTGTTTCACACGGTAGGATGTCTGGGATTCACTAGCACTAGAGACCCTCCATCAAGCTTCGGGTATGCTACTTTAATATGACCAGTTCAAAATTTTAATTTGAAATAGCCAGTAGGTCAATTGGGTCTCTACATGAATTCTTACGAGTATCTTAACAAGCACACTCATCTTATATAGATAGGTCGCCTTAAATGATATATGTGGGTTCTACTTCCTTTCATGCTTCACTCCCATGATGATGATTGCCTTGAAACAAGTTATAAGGAGACACCCTGTCAACCTTTTTCGTTTAAGCAAATGAGTGGGGTAGCCTAGCACCCAAGTCATTTCCCAACTTATGAAATTTCTAATTTAAGTGGGATGCAGGAACAAATGAATAAACCTTTAGTTATGATTCATTCTTCTTATGATTACAGATCCATCTGCAAGTGCTGATCTGGCCGTGGTTTTAATGCAAGAAGGATTAGCACATATTTTACTCATTGGTAAAAGGTAAACCATTCACATGACCATGATAGAGATTCATCTTGCTTTCCAAGATTTTACTCTGGTAGATAAGCCGACTGCAGATATTGAATCTTTGAAGACAGACAATCTTCTGCATAGTGTTATAGAAATGAATGAGAATTATAACAGGTGTTAATTTATTACTACTGCAAGAACAATGTTGCTGAATACAAAATTTTATTTGTTTCTGTTGGACCACGACAACAAAAACAAATTCAGCTAATAGCAGTTTTTTCATGATTATGGGCATCAAATAGGTAGCATCATGAAATGAAAGCTAGATTGCAACACTTGCAGTTGCATTTTGAGTTTCTAGATATATGAGGAGTTTTGACGTTTTTCTCCTCATAGGTTTCTTCAATTTTGTTTTACCAGTTTAGTGTTTAAAAGATGAAGATAGCGAATTTTATCATGAATATTGCGCTTAAGAAAACCATGCATTAAAAGACATCGACTATAATTTAATACATGTACATGCGTGCAACTGAATATTTTGATTAGCAGACGTGAGTCTCCCAAATAATATAAGTGTGCTCTTGATGACCAAATATTAAAAATTTCTCTTAGATTTGTTATCTTTTATGATGTGAGGAAAGGAAGAAATATAGAATCTATGAACCTTAAATTTCATTATGCTTGTTCATGTTAAGATTCTCAGATGACCTAATGAATTCAGAAAAGAAAAGAAAAGAAAAAGACCTGAACCTAATGAAATCCTAACCATGGTGACAAAACTTTTGTTATCCCCTTTCTGTTACTGAAAATCTGGTGGAAACCTCTTTGGTCTTTGCCTGCGAACATGATGGCAATGAAGAGTGATACAGATATTCCTGTTTATGATCATCGCATAAAGTTTACTTGCTTTTGCCTCTTTTAACTCCCTGTAACAATGTGAATTATCCTGTCAACAGTGTGACTCTTACTCGTTCTCGTATAGAGACTTCGATACCACGCAAACATGGACCTGCAATTGCAGGTTATGATAAAGTATGTTCCCGTTAACAAGCTCTACATTTTTCCTTTAGTAGATTTTCACCACAAGTCTAGTTCCGGAATGTTTTGAAATTCTCTCTTTTCTTCTTTTTATTACAGGCTTTGAATAAGTTCTTCGACAACGTCCTACAGGTAATATTAGTTCTATATCCAAGTAATTTTTAGATTTGTCTTTATAAGATTCCAGCTAAGAATTCTCTCCATGTGTTGTAGGCATTGCTTAAACATGTTGATTTCAAGGTTGTTCGTTGTGTCGTGATTGCAAGTCCAGGATTTACAAAGGTTCGACTTGGTTTTGAGAGTGCTTCCAGACTTCCAGTTTTAGGGGACTATTTAATGCTGAGTGCACTTTGGTTTCAGAGATCTGATTTTCATCTCTTGTACATGATATTTGTTGTTAATGGTATGCAAGGTTAAAGTTCATATTTGCACTTAATCAGGATCAATTTCACAGCCACTTAATGCTGGAGGCAGAAAGGAAGCAGCTGAGGCCTATTATTGAGAACAAGTCGCGTATACTTCTTGTGCATACAACCTCAGGATACAAGTATGATGATCTTCTTCTGTCTCTACCTTTTCCCCCCTTGTTTCTTTGACTTGTTATAGAAGTTTTGGGTATATATATCATACAAAGTAATTGTTAGTAGTCTTCCCTCGTGTATAATTTTTTATCTTGACCTCTAAGGTGATTAACAAACAACGGATATTGTTTGGAAGTTATGATAGCTATATTATATAATCAGCTCGATCTTTAGCCTTCTGCAAGCTCAGAACAATTTCAAAGGAATGATATTTGTCCGACTTTTTTGGATTATAAAATCAGGCATTCCATTTGGATGGTTGATAATTTTGTAACAAATAACACCTTTTATTGTTTATGTAGTTGATTCTATTTCTTAGGCCTTGCATCCATTTGGCAAGACATTTATCTTTCACAATCATAAACTAGACCTTTACCTTTTAGAAAATTTAATTTGGCAGTCATCCAATTTAACTTGCAATAAATGCCTTCTATACCAACTTTTGAACATTTGGATGCTATTTTGGATGTCTCTCTTCATGCTTTCTCCGGTCCTGATATCTTGGATTTTTGTTTTCTAAAAGAATTATTCATTTACTCACAGGCATAGTTTGAGGGAAGTTTTGGATGCACCAAATGTCATGAGTATGATAAAAGATACAAAAGCTGCAAAAGAGGTAGTTTTAAAGACCTGATCTACCCATTTTTTTTTAATTTTTATTCTCCTTTGAGTCCTTTCCAGTGGATGAAACTGCAAGTCAGTTGGAATCTTTCAGAATCTTCTTTAATCCAATAACTTTGATCTTTTTATTCCTTGGATGATTTCTCTCAGGTCCAAGTCCTGAAGGACTTCTTCTCAATGCTTTCAAATGTTAGGTTCTACCCTTTATTTTTATATTCAATGCGCTCTTATATTTATGCAAGTATTAACACGAAAACCTGGTTAACCTTGATGATCCAAGTGGATGATCATAAATATGGAAAGTTGAAAAGTTGTTCTGCTCTGTAGGATCCTGACCGTGCTTGCTATGGACCAAAGCATGTTGAAGTCGCCCACGAGCGGATGGCTATCCAGACTCTTCTAATAACAGATGAACTCTTCAGGTTAGTCAAGATTCCGATATCTTTGATAGGCAATAAAGTCTTTGTTCCTAATTCAAGAGATGCTTCCTTTTGTTTGCCAGTAACTTCTATTTGAGGATATTAGGACATAAACGATTCAATCCCGACTACCTATACTTTGAGGATATTCTTTTGTATGATTGTTGTCATCTTTTGTCAGCCGTGCCCATGTAGGTCAATGGCTTTTGTTGTGCTTTTGTAGGATTAAGTGATCTCATTCCTTATAGGTTACTTGTACAAGCCCCAATTAAATACTCCATCAATAAGGACCTGAATGTCCATGTTTCTTTTGGAATTTTGCTAAATGAATTTCCACTTTCCTAAGGTAACAATATCTTCTATCTAACCTCAGCAACTGACTTCTTTATTTAACGGATGTGAATTCCACTATCATAGTGGTCCACCCACTAACCTCATTAAAAATTAAGGACGATATGGTAGCTTAAATATCATCAAATGTCTTCTTACATTTTGTGTGTCATGCTAAATGTCAATATTCAACTCCAGAAGAGGGTGGGAGTAATTTTGTTATGAGAACGTGTTATGTGTTCTATTCTCAGGAGTGCTGACATTGCAACAAGACAGAAGTATGCCGATTTTGTAAAAGCAGTCAAGGATTCTGGCGGCAATGCTTACATCTTCTCATCCATGCATGTTTCTGGAGAACGTGAGTGCATCTTTCCCTCCCCCCAAAAGAAAAGAAAAGAAAAACCTGTCTTATTCAGAACTCTCTATGAACTGTTGTCTTGACCATTTTCTCATCGATGCATGTTTCTTGGTTTATTGGTTTAAGCTGTGAAAGTTGCATGGATCAAATCAGATCTAGCAGTTCCATGCAAATGGGATGCTAAAATACTTGCTTGAACTTATGTTGAGTCTAGTACTGATACACTTTTTGCTTTTCCATTAATGATCTAATTTCACTTATAATCTTTTCATCATGGGAGAACAGAGCTGGCACAGCTGACTGGTGTTGCTGCAATTCTTCGTTTTCCTCTGCCGGACTTGGAAGATATAGAGATGTGATAAAAGAATGTGGAAGAGAGGAGTTAGTTCATGATCTTCATGTAGTTGTATGCTCCTGTATTATCTTTAGCTGATTTGTCCACCGATAAAATTCCTAGGTACGACGCATAGAGTTGGATTAAGCTAGACTATTTCTTGGTTTGTTGTGCTGTAAGTTATTGTAACTATCTTTACAGATGAGAAATGGAAGGCCTTTCCCTTGGATATATGCCTCCAGTTGTTCAAAGGTTTTTACATTGGATTTTTGGAACGGTTGTACCCTGAGACTGTACATTGGAGAAAATCAAAGTTAAAGATTACTACTTTTTTCTTCTTTTGGTTTTGGTGTCAGACGAAATGATCAAATTAGTCGCCAATCTCCCTTCCAAGGACCTTCATCTGATTATCGTCAACCTACACTATTCCTTTTAAGCTGAAAACCCCTGGCCAGAAGCTACACAATCAAGGACAGATGAAGCTCTCATGTCCTTAGGACAGAGCCAAAAAGTCACTGTTGGCTTTCTAAGGAGTTTCTGCGCTAGAGTCGAGTTGAGGTAAACGTTTACTACAAGTCTACCCTGACTCGGGAATTATTTACAAGACATGCCTGCGCATGTAACATCAGATTGTTTCGAGCCCTTGACCTAGGCTTGCTTGTTGTCTTTTGGTTTTGTATGTTTTGATGATGATGCCCATGTTTGGTTGGCCTAGTACTTGGACTTTAATGCGATACATATGATCAGTAGCAGTAGTTTCTAAGGTTAGGTTGGTTTTAAGTTTTGCATCTTTGATGTTACTTTTATAGGTAGGTTTGCTTAGTTGGTTGGTACTATATGTAATTCCCCAACCCCAACCCCACCCACATCCACCCAACCCTTTCAGTATGTAAATATTTTGTTAGTGAACTCACAATGATCTGCAACTTATTGAATGGCTTCAACGTTATATGTTATAGAGTAATTCTGTTGTGAACCTGATTTAATTGACTTTTATATTTATGATTTTCCATGGTGGAGAGATAAAATGTAAATTTTTTCTAAACAGTAAATTCTAAATCACAATGATAACAATATGCATTCGGTAATCTTCAATTGATCTCATAATTTGGCAAGTCTTTTCCTCAAGTTGTAGCTGATATTGAACATACAAGAAAAGAAAGCTACCACTAACATGCACGTTCTCTTCTTTAGACCATGTTGTGTACGGAATTGTAGTGGAATATTGCCAATTTTTTTAAGGTCGTGAGAGGTGCATTTCTTTTGGAATGTGTAGAATTTGAAGTCTTCCCTCTTTAATCGACTCAGAAGATTATTGCAATTTACTGTAAAAAAAGAGGTGTAGGATTTAAAATCTTCGCTCCTAAATCGATTCGGAAGATTACTACAGTTCACAAAACTATAAGGAAGAGATATAATTGATGTTGTATTTATTGAAAAGTACATTTCGAATTTGGTACTTGCATCGGCCTAATAGGCATTGTGATCATAGCTCTATGGTAAGAAATCGATATTTAACTTCTCTCAAAATGTTCCAAACTCACAACTTTATTCTGTGTAAAGTGAGAGTTGTAAATATATAAATTAAACCATAATTACTTGTCCGAATCGGTGCCCATTAAAATAGGTATATAATGAGAACATTGTGAAAAGGGTATTTGTTCGTAATTAGTTATTTTACCCTCGTATATTTAACACAAAATTTCAATTTGAAACCGTAACTAATGCTTTACTTTTATAATTTTTTTAGACAAAAAGTTTCAAACAAACAAATTTAAATGTCCACTAGTCAAAATTTATTATCAAACCACTTGCTCGATATTACTTTTCTAGAGAAAAAAAAAATCAGTTGCATTTCGGATAAAAAAATATATGCATATAAAAAGGGGAAATTGACGCCGGCAATATCGTGGCGAAATTTTCGGTGTCTCTTTTCATATTATTACATTATCCTACGTTATTCTATTTCCGCGTAATTTCCTCCTTTGCTCATCTAGGATGTTTCTTTCTTTGTTTGAGAAGTTGTCAGTTTGTGTAAAATGACAAAAATATTATTTTATGACAAAGCATTAGATCTTTTAATAAATTGATGTATTTAGAGAAAATATATTTATTTGATTGGTTAAAATTGGTTAAAACAAAAATATCATTTTATGACGAACTTTACATCTTGCAATAAGTTGATAGTCTTGGGAAAAGGTAGCTATCAGATTGGTTAAAATGACAAAAATATCTTTTTATTACGGTTTTAGATTTTTTAATAAGTTGATATAGTTAGAGAAAACGTAGATATTAAATTCGTTAAAATGACTAAAATATCTTTTTATAACGAACTAAATTCAGAGGAGGCGTTTGATTTAAAATAAATAATAATAATAATAACAATAATAATAAAACATTATATCCTAATTATAATTATATATATGTGGCGAATTTGGTGAGTGGTTGAACAAATAAATATTTTTCAATTATATTCTTCATATTTTTATGTCTAGTAATTATATATATATATATACATGTGATAAATTATGAGTATTTGAATAAATAAATGTGAACGGATAAACCATTTTTTTGCCAAATAAGCCCACTACAACAAGATTATCTCAATCGTGTTTAAGGCATCATCCGATCAAACCGCGTTTCCTTCGTGAGCTTGACCAAATGGTATAAACTAGTCTTATGAAGATTTTCACTACAATTTATGCCAAAAAAGAAGAAAAAATTCAGAACCCTTTAAAGATTTGGATCAATTCTTGCTTTATATAACCCTTTTCTATATACTGACCTTCTTGGGCTGAAGGAAAAAAAAAAATACTAAAGTTGTTTAACTTTCTTGGTAGTCCTCTTTTGCTCTTCTTAACTCAATCTTCACTTGATATTCGATGTGCCCTTTTCTTCTTTAAGCTTTTTTTCCTTTGTTTAATGCTTATGTTATTTGATTATAAAAATATTTGTTCCTTATTTGTATTGGTTGAGCTGATTATGGGGTTCTTTATACCAATTGCTGGGAATTTCTTGTATTGATTGATTACATAGATATCCATTTCTGGGATTATATGAATTTTTGATTTAGCATTTCTTGAAAATTTTGGTGGTTCTTGTAATAAGGGGGTTTTGACTTTTTTTATGGTACTGGATTTTGGGATTAAAGTAAAGTTTGAATCTTTTTTGGTCCTATGAAAGGGCTAATGTTGTAAGAAAATCAGTAGTTCTTATTTTTTATGTTGGAAGTGGGAGGAGTTTAGGTGAGGAATTTTTTTGTTTTTTTTTTGAAGATTAAATGGGGAATACTTGTGTTGGACCAAGCATTTCGAAAAACGGTATTTTTCAATCGGTTTCAGCTGCAATGTGGCGATCCCGATCACCAGATGATACTGCCACAGCTAATGGAGAAAGTGTTCATAGTGAATCAATGACATCTCCTAGAGAGCCCGAATCGCCTTTGCCTGTGTTAAGCAAGCCACCCGAACAAGTAATAATTCAAGAATCTGAACCAAAAGAGTCAGAACCGAAACAAGAGCCATCGGCAAAGCCTAAGAAGCCCAAACATTTTAAGAGGGTAGCTAGTGCAGGGCTTAAGACTGATTCTGTTTTACAAAACACGACCGGTAACTTGAAGGAATTTTTCACTTTGGGGAAGAAACTAGGCCAAGGGAAATTTGGGACGACATTTTTTTGCGTAGAGAAATGAACTGGTAAGGAATATTCTTGCAAATCGATTGCTAAGAGAAGGGAAATTCAGATAATGCACCATTTGGCGGGGAATCCCAATGTTATATCGATAAAAGGGGCTTACGAGGATCCTATTTCTGTTCATGTTGTAATGGAGCTATGTGCAGGGGGTGAGCTTTTCGATAGAATTATTCAACGCGGACATTATACAGAAAGAAAAGCAGCTGAGCTTACTAGGACAATTGTTGGAGTTGTAGAAGCTTGTCACTCCTTGGGAGTGATGCATCGTGATCTTAAACCCGAGAATTTCCTTTTTGTTGATAAGAAGGAAGAATCATTACTAAAGACAATTGATTTTGGACTATCAATCTTCTTCAAACCAGGTATGGTTTGTTTGTCTTTGAATTACTTTTTACTCCTGTTTCTGCTTATCTTTTTGCCAATGAAGTATCCAAATCGTCTATCCTTTCGCCCCAATCAATATGTCCATTATTAATTCTATTAGCACTTTGCTGAAGTTGAGCAACAACCAAATCTAGTAGGAATGGAGGATTTGAGATCAGTTGAAATGAGTTTCTAGTTTGACCTCATGATCATTCACAATTGATTCCATAATAGCAAACTTTAAATTCTCTTTCAATTCCTTTCCTTATTCAGTAAATGTAACGTGGGATCACCGAAAGTTGAAGTTAAAACATTTACATGTCCTTTTCTCAAATCCAACTATAATTTTGGTTTCAATCAGTTTTTGGACACTTGCAAAACTTATTGAAATACGATAACTTATAATTTCACCTCAAAACTAGTCTGGCCGAATTCTTCAAGTTAGCGAATAGAACTTCTTAAACATGTTACTTATTCTAATATTATTTCGTCGTGTCTAAAAATGGTCGAAAAAATCGTTCCAATGATATTAGGTAAACCAAATTATGTAGTTTATCAGTAGGTTATTGTCTAGATTTATGCGCTGATTCTATTACTTCTTTTACTGGAGTTATTTAGCCCTCTGGCCCCTCACATAAAACTTTGCAGAAGTTTCTATTTCAGTGCAAAATGTTTTCTTTTCCTTCTCTTCACGGCCGCTTCAATTTTATTCTCTACTATCTACTTAATGAGTCGTATTGTGACTTTTCCAGGAGAAAAATTTACTGATGTTGTTGGAAGTCCATACTATGTTGCACCTGAAATTCTGCGAAAGCGTTATGGTCCTGAAGCAGATGTCTGGAGTGCTGGAGTAATTGTATACATTTTATTAAGTGGAGTTCCTCCGTTCTGGGCTGGTTAGATTCTATTAATGTTTGGTTTTGAAAGATAATATATTTTTCATGTAACTAAAACATTTCCTTCTCTTCTTCCTCTACTAATCATCGTTATTTCAGAAACCGAGCAAGGGATCTTTGAACAAGTCCTGCATGGAGATCTTGACTTTGATGCTGATCCCTGGCCAAGTATCTCAGCAAGCGCCAAAGATTTGGTGAAGAAAATGCTTGTTAGAGATCCACGAAGGCGTCTAACTGCACATGAAGTTTTGTGTAAGTGGTTCTCCTTTAATTAATGCATCTAATATGCGATTTGTGCTTATGTGCCCTCCAATGCCTGATATACAAGTTGTGCTCTTGGAAGCTTTGCTCTCTTTAAGACTTGCCTAGTCCATTTTTGCTCGATGATTGATCTAACTGGTGAATTATTCCTTCAATAGCTTTGCTGTTCAGCTCCTCGTTAATTTTAATGGTTGCTTTATTCCTACATTAAAATAGACTATTACCATTTAAAAACACTACTAATTTGGCTAACTTTCGCAATAACCATTTAATTGAAAAAGGAGCAAACCAGACGTTCTGGCCACTACTAAGTTTGAACCCATGTTTGATATGCTCGAGAGTTTTCCATTTTTCATGTAAAAGTCCGGGAGTAGATCGAGGGTTATAGTTTCCTAGGCAAGGTTAGAGTAGTAAAGTGCTTTGTGTCTGTGGGTCTCTAATTTGTGAATATACTTACACTGGACTCAACACGATTAAAATAAACATGCTACAGTCAATGCTGTTCCGAGATGAAAGTTTGTTAGTTACTTTTATCTCAATTTCTATTTTTTGCTGATTAAAGTAATGTGCTGAAATCTTTGGTAGTTTGAATTGACTCCTTTTTCTCTTTCTGTTACATGAAGCATCATATAGTTTAGGTCTCTTTGTTCAAGACCAATATTAAAGTGATCTTGTTCATGAAATTTGGAATCTCTACAGGCCATCCATGGGTTCAGATTGACGGTGTTGCTCCTGACAGACCTCTTGACTCTGCCGTTCTTAGTCGCTTGAAACAGTTTTCTGCCATGAACAAACTCAAGAAAATGGCACTCAGGGTTAGTATTCCCTAAAAAACCTTTATTTAATTCATAAATATGAAGAATTTTGCAAGCAATAATGCTCATACTTGAATCTATCCCTTGTTTATTGAGTGCGATTTTCGATATTTTGTTCAGGTTATTGCTGAGAACCTATCTGAAGAAGAAATCGCGGGACTAAAAGAAATGTTCAAGATGATAGATGCGGATAATAGTGGACAAATCACTTTCGAAGAGCTTAAAGCTGGACTAAAACGAGTTGGTGCCAATCTTAACGAGTCCGAGATCTATGATCTAATGCAAGCAGTAAGTGGTTACATACAATTTTTTTTCTTTTCTTTTTGCGTATTGGTGAAAAGCTCCTGCTAGATACTTGCTGAAATTGATAAAGTCCGTGAACGACAAATTCATTTTGCAAAAACTAAGCGTAGTAGTATATTGTCAAGGAAGGCTACCACAGTTTGCGCAACACTTCTGACTCGGAACATTAGGTCTTTGGTTCGACACTCACCTCTACGATATTTTTTTTAAAGGCGTAATAGTATATTAAAGATAGATTACTGATTGCTATGCTAGCTTGAAAATGCTGTGTATATTAGTATTTTTGGTGATAAATTACCGATTTCCATTGAAGATAGCTGCTAATTATAGATGTCTAAATATGAAAGTGTTTCATGTTTCTTATATAGTATTCATTATTAGCTGGACTCAATATTGTCAAACCTGTTAGTAATTTGCTTCATTTTTTCTAAAATTCCAGGCGGATGTTGATAACAGTGGAACAATTGATTATGGAGAGTTCATAGCTGCAACACTACACCTTAACAAAATAGAAAAAGAAGATCACCTATTCGCTGCATTCTCCTATTTCGATAAGGATGGAAGTGGCTATATCACTGCAGATGAACTTCAACAAGCTTGCAAGGAGTTCGGTATTGAGGATACCAGCTTAGAAGAAATGATAAGAGACGTTGACGAGGACAATGTAAGTTGAAATATTTTTATTATTAGACGCGTTATAAAATGTTCAGGATGCTACTTTGATACAGTAGAATAATAGTCCCATCGTATTATTTTCTTCTGATATCGCGCAGGATGGACGTATTGATTATAACGAGTTTGTGGCGATGATGCAAAGAGGAAATCCAGTTCTTGGTGGTGTTGGTGGAAAGAAAGGCTTAGAAAAGAGCTTCAGTCTCAATTTTAGAGAAGCACTAAAGATTTAGAGCAGAGAGACTCACTACCAAGAGAGCAGATTGGTTATGGTGCTGATAAGCACCGAGCCGAACCAATCTCAGTCGTTAAGATGTTTGATCCAACACCTGAACTACTATTCCCGAACAGCTATCCTAATTGTCAGCCTGAGATTGGTTCAAGAGTGAAAATTGGTTATGGTGCTGAGAGGCACCGAGCCGAACCAATATCAGTCGTCAAAATGTTTGATCCAACACCTGAACTATTACTAATAGTTCAGGAACAACTATTCCCGAACAGCTTTTCCATCATGTCGGTTCAAGCGACCTGATGCCTGAGATTGATTCAATATACTTGATTTCATAGATTACCTTTCTTTCTTTCATCTTCTTGTTACAATTTTCTCTCTCTAGATTATGGTAATTGTGTTTAATCTTAAAAGAAAGCTGGAAAATGATGGCAAAATCACTATTCATTATGGTTAATATTTTAATTTCGTGCTAACAGAAGTTGGTCTAATTGGTAAAATGTATGTAATATAATACTTTAAACAAGGAGACAAAACTATTCAAATCGAAATAAGCTCTATTTCTGTACATATTTGAGTAGGACTGCAAATTGAAAACATAATATTAAAAATATATATCTAAATTTTCAAATCATATGTAAAAGATTATGAATGTGCTAGGGTTGCTAGGTCGTTGCCCGGAAGTAACGCGGGCAACGCGCAATGTCGAGACCCGGATATGGTGTCAAAT
>JAOWBF010000037.1:12897261-12910763 GCA_028566175.1 Vinca major
TTCTCGCAGAGAGATGCGATATAATCTGTGCGCGCTTCATCGTGGCTGGAGTTCAGTCTTCGGAACTTCTGAACTAAATTTTCAATGTTTTGAAATTTCTTCCTGTTGATCTCGGATGTAGGACTGGGTCCCACTGCCTCTGTGGTTAAACTGTCTGATGGTTTACGTTGCTCAGAACTTGAAACTTTGTCAGATTCCTGAGATTCATCATCTGTTGAACAAAACCATTCAAAGTTAAATGAAGAAAAGTTAATTCACTATTTTACCAAGTTAGGCAAGTTAATTCAGCAGAGGAAAAGCTTCATCTCTGAGGGACTTTGTTACGTGTTTAATGGGCGATGGTGAATCCTCAGTATCCACAGCAATGTCAAGAACTGAGACGGGACTTGGATACTCGGGAGCATCTACTGAATGCTCCATTAGCAATTCATCTTCACTGGGTATTCCTCGGAAGGACTTCTGAAATAAATCACAAAGTTATAAATCATTGAATATATATGTATTTGATTATTTATTCAAATATAAACTAGAAAAACCTACCTTTTCCATCAAGCCAGAAACCAAGTGGCGGACAGGCTTTGTAGACGGACTCGGACAACTACTCATTTCAGGAGATCTTTCAGAACTGGTGACTTCAGTGTCCATCCTGGACTCCGAAAAGATACTTCCATCGGATTGAGCAGAATTTTCTTTGCTGATTTCACTTAGTTTGTCATCAATCTGCTGTAGGTTGGTAGATTTTGGCTTACGCCTTCCACCTGGGGAGCTGGAATCTGTTCCTTGCTTGTTGGAAGGCCTTCTTGATCTGCTTGAATCCGACGGAGGAGGTATTGGAGGTCGAGAACGCCTCTCCAACTCTGCTCTCTTCTGCTGCATTCTTGGGCTGATGGATCCTGAGCTCTTTACCGAACCTGTGTTGTTTTCTTTTGATGATTGTGAAGTCCTTGATGATGGAGCGGCTTTTAAGATTCTCGTGTTGGTTTTCGTACTATTGGAAACATTGTCTCGTATGGTAGACTTAGGTACCTGATCTCTGGTTGCTCTACCATTAACTGAACCCTTTTTGCTATCAGCAAAGGTGCCATCATGGATTTTCGGGAGACTGGATAAATCATTGAGTGAAATCACCGAAGAAGCAGGAATATCAGATTTTTCAACAAGTTTTGCTGGTTTCATAATCACAATGGGAGATTCAAAGTTCCTTGAATAGTTGGATCCCCTCTTTGTGGAAGTAGAAACTGAATCATTTTGTAACTTCTGTTGATTCCCGGGTCTTGAGCCAGACATAGAATTCGTATATCTCCGTTCAACGTCCCTTTGAGTTGCAAAAGTCTGATCCTCTCCTTTTTGGCTCTCTAGAAGACCCTTGGCCTGCATTGCTTCAAGTATTTGTTTAAGAGCTCTGAGATCCTTCCCGGATTGTGAAAATTCAAGATCCTTTAACCTCCTCTCTATCTCACTATAAACTGAAGGGAAGCTATTAGCGATATTAGGAGGAACTTTCATATTCCTAGAAGCCGGTTTTTGAGCAGTTCGATTCCCATCAAGCTGCTTCCACGGTGCTGGTTCCATAGGAAATCTTGAAGCTGGTTTCAAGGTTGAATCGGGATTTTTCCATCGTGGCGAATTTGGCTCCTTCCACAAGGTCTTAGGGGAACTAGATATTTGAACTGCTCGAAATGAATCAGTTGTGTCCGGAGACATAGAAGAGTGACTGGAAACGTCAACTAAGCAGGTCTTTTCTGACATTTTACTTTCACTGGATGAGACGGAACTTGGTAGCGCATCCAAACCCATCAACTTTGCTACGACACTTGGAGGCCGTACCTGACTTCCGGATGTTTGCTGAGAAGAGTTGTGATTGGCACTCCCACTACCCCTCTGCACAGGCTTTAGGAATGGTTGTGAATCCGATTTATAACTTCTCATTGAGTTCTCTCTACTGTCTAAAGAAAGTCTTGGTAACTCTTTAAACTTCATGGAGGATTTTGACATGTCCCGTGACTCCAATGATGCATGACGCATGTCCCTTCCATCATAAGAAAATCGAGGAGCCTCCTTCGATATCGAAAAGAAAGACCCGTCTTTCGACTGATACGATGCTGACCTTGAAAGTTCTCTCGGTTGATCAGCATACCAAGGTGTTTCTTGGAGTTTCGAAAGAACTCTGAGTGATTCTTTGAGATCAAATGGCAAGTCCTGATTCCCTTTGAGGCCATTGCCATAAGATCCGTCATTGACTCTAGAAAACTGCATAGGCCTTGGAGAGTCCCTATGCTTGAAATGCGAACCAGCTGCCTCGTCTCTGATAGCAGTTTTGACGGGTAGCTCATGACCTTCTCTATACATTGAGTCCTTGACCACTTCTCGGAGATCAACAGTTTGTCTACCAAGCAGTGGAGATGTACTATGGCTCATTCTTGGTTCTCCCGGTGGAGTTTCAGGGAATATTATCTGATCATAGGACAAAGATTCTGGTTGAGTAGTCTTGTTATAGTCGAGAGACGAGAAAGAAGATGAACGAGAAGATGAGAATGACGCTCTAGATGACTCTGCGGAAAGTCTTTGCTTCTCCTGTACATGCTTGTTTGAATGCTTTTCCTGAAAAACAATTGCCACATTCTCAAATTCTAATGAAATTGTTATGCCCTATATCAACATTAGCATGTCTGGAAGTAAATGTTGTCATTCACAGATAACCAACGAAGGAGATCTGCTCAACAATATTGAGAGAATCCAAGTCCAGAATTTATTAGCTATTTAACAATGCTGGGCGATTTTATTCTCAAAATTTCGATAAAAGATGACATGAATGTAGACTTCAATCTTTTGAAGTTTGAATTGGTTTTGCAGCCAATCCCAATACTCATCAAAACAAACCAACAGCCAACTTCTACTACTTGAAAAAATAAAAGAACATGAACTGGTTTACCCTTTTATCCAGATTTTGGACAACATAAATGCCGATTTTTTTTGCAACAAAAGGTTCTTACCACTTCCCCTGATCTGCTGTACAAGAGATGAGATTCTGCTTCCAGGGAACCACCATTGTATTGTGAACCACCTGCAAATTTTACATTTTTCCAAATTCAGATACTCTGAAAGCCAAATCAGTCGAAAAAAGCAGTACAAGAATTCTACTAGAATGAAAGTAGGAGTAATTTGCCTCCCATTCCAAAGTTCATAATTCATCTCACTGTCAGAAGCATATGGGCAACCAAAGTATACATTGTATACTGGTAAGGAAGGAGACGTATCTTAATCAGGAAAAGTAAATCACTAACCAAGAAGCATCAACATTTCCGAAAAAATACATTGGGAAATCTCAGTGAGTACTACAACTTGAATAGGGAATTATATAACTAAAACTTCCTCTGATTAAGGTCTTATAGAAATTAAGATACATTTGTTAACAGTTAAACAAATAATTTCCAACTGCTTTAGGTATGAATATCCATCAAACAAATATAAAGCAAATGAAGCTTCAAGGCGAAAATCAACAAAAATCCAAACTAATTTTAAGTGTAAAAAGGTTGTACCAGGAGGGAGCCTTCTTGGACTGTGGCCCGTAATTCGTCTTGTGGTAAGCATACTTTGACGATCAAAGATTTGAAAAATCCCGGTCATACATCCAATTTGCTTTTGCAAATCCGGGTTATCGTCTGTCAAAGAATGCAAAAGTTTTGCTGCCATTTCCTTTCCTTTCTCCTTAATACCACAATTGAAAAGCAATGCTTGTGCAAAGGCCTAAAATTTCCCCATCCCTGCAAGAAATTTCGGGTTTTTTTACTTGTCAATTATCACTACAATGGAACTTCAAGACTTTATCATAGACAGCTCAGAGTCTGCCATTTCAATAAATGAGGAAAGGAACAATTGAATATGAGGTAATAACAATGCAACAAAACAATTATTTGTCCTCTTCTTTTTCTTCAAGAATTGACTAAAAACGCCAATGGAGCTAGAAAATTTAAGGCCTCAAGATTCATGAAATCCCAAAAAAATGAAGAAAGTACAAATCAATTCAATCATTTCCCACTTCCAAATATAAAAAAATAAAAAAAAAAATCTGAAAATCCAATCCAACCAATTATTTAGGTCAAAAGCACATTATATGAACAATCTCAGCAAAATCCCAGCAGACAAAAACCTTACTTTGCAATATCAACCCAAAATCAAGATCTTAATTTATCCAAAGTTTGCATCTTTTTTCTTCAACAATCAAACACTACAAGGAAAAACAAAACCAACCCTTCTTAGAAGAATCCAAAAATTACCTCAAAACAATTTGTGGGGAAGAAAAAACCCAAATTCATCCATCAGCAGCATTGACTTAAGTTGCTTAGAATGTAATGCCAAATGCATATTTCTTTACAGATCCAACAGGAGTTGTTATTAGGACAACAAGTTTCTTTTAGTTTATTTATTATTCCTTTGGTCACATAGAAAGAGACAACCCAGAAGAAGATTGTAACTGAAATAATATGATTTGTTTAGTACAAAGTGAGGATTTTTACATGTGTAATAAGCCAATCTGGTGAGAGTGGGGAGTTGGCACAAAATCATTTCTAATAAAATAAGATCACAGTGTTTTATTAGCCATGGGAGGAAGGAGGGAAAGAAAAGAATCAGAAAATTTGCAGGCCATTTCTCACAGTTCCATGTGAGATGGATATATGGGTGGGTCTATATTTGTCTGCTAGAACATGTGACTTTGTCAGTATCTATGGAGTTTCCCTCCTCTCTTTTTTTTTTTTGCCAATTCGTAACTACTAAATTATAACTCATTAAAAAATTGAAATGTTCAGCTTAAATTAAGCGGATGTATGATGATAAAACCGTTTAAATAGAATATACAATATACTTAGAGTGAGCCTGATTTAAATTCGATTTAATTTGAAACTTAAATTGTGGTCTAAATTATTTTGAAATTAATCTGAAATGATAAGTCATATAAAATTTAATTTAAATTTAAAAGTGAGACCAGAATCTCATTACACCAAATTCAGTCATACCCGTAGTGTTATCTTATTTTCCCATCTTTGAATCATAAATTTGGTGGAGAAATGTTTTTGTTTATAATTTTCTTAGAAGTTAAATTAAACAGGTTGGAGTATTTAAATAGACATTATGTGAAAATTGAAGAATTCTTTCATGATACAAGCTACCTAGGAGATATTAGCTCTCCCCCCAAACCCAAAAAAAATTCTCAAACTATCAATCAATGATTTTTCTTATTTATTTTTCAACACCAGAGAGTAGAATTATTTTATCATTAAACTATAAGGCAGGTAAGAGAAGTAATGACTCATTTCATTTGACTCTTCCTTCTATAATAAATAAAAATAATTATTTACGCTTTTTTCTTCTTACCCCCAAAAATTCTCTTCACATTCTTTGTGATTCAGATTGAATATGAGCATATAGTAGCATAATACCGATGCGGTTTTTTTGTGGGTATCTGTGAAATATGAAATTCTGCAAAATTTACTCTATAGATATATTCTGGTTAAAATTATATTAGAAAAGTGTGGGGTCGAATCCAATACCTACTCACAATTGTATTTGGATTGGGTTTGAGTTTGGTTTTGCCTCAAATTCAAACCCCACAAAAGATTGATCCAGACTCAAAAGTCTGGGTCAGCCCATATAATGAGATCCAGATCTCGCCCAGACTCTATCCAAATGGTTTTTGTGTTTCAATTTGAGACCAAACCAAACAAATCTAAGCAGAGAGACCCCACAAAAGTTTGACCCAGACTCATATATGGTGAGATCTCTATCCAAATGAGTTTTTTGAGGTTTCAGTTTGAGGCCAAACCAAACCAAACCAAACTCAAACTCAAACCCTTATTTTAAAACATTGTTGGCACGTTATGAGAAATATAGAGTCAATATGGCCAAAATTTCAATTTAATAAATGCATTTTTATATTTTGAATTTAATGATAAATTAAATTTGTATTAAAAGTTCATAAATGTAAGATTCGATTTTGGCAATAGAAGAGCACAATATCATGCTAGTTAAAGAAAAGAAAAGAAAAGAAGAATTTGAATTCACAAATTAAGTTTCAATGACATTTGGAATAATTGAACATTAACTTGTTAAATAAAGTTAAAAAGAAAACTAAACTTAACTAAGAAAAGCAAATAAAGCTGGATCCAATCCCCCCCTTCAACCATTCCTTCATATGATCTTCTGCCAAAGGAGATTACTTTCTCAAGAACTGCTGATCTTCCTGCTGTTTCCAAGTAGAATAGACAAATTTGGTTTAGCAGGACCGCGCTTAAACGCCTTCACTTTCATCGGACTGTTCTTGCTCTGTTATTGCAAAGCATAAAAACATCATATCATCAGTTGCGATAAAATGCCAAATATAGAAAGCGTTCACAGAAAATGAATAGAAAAGTAAACATTTAGTTATTGACAGAAAGAGTAAAAAAAAAATGTACCATTAGGCAAGTTCCCCCTCGGAGATCACAGATGGGATAATCATGGGGGCAGCAGCTGGTGTGATCGTCACAGCAGGTAGCTGATTCGAGAGGGCAACATCCCCAGCCAAAGCACATGCTACCATATTGAAATGCACAGCAACAAGTGCTTCCCTCAGGACATGAATTATAATCATCACATTGGGTAGGAGGCTTTACGGGTGTGGGAGGAGATGGACCGGGCTTGGGAGGATTAGGACCGTTCTTCAAAGGGTAAGAAGGTTCCATTGCGATGCCACATTTGCCCGAGCTTTCATTTACATTGCGCGCAAGCTTGATATAACCGGCCTCTCCCCATGTTGGTCCCCATGAGTTCCTCACTAACCAGTAATCAACTCCCTTCTCAGTACCATATCCAACAGCAACAACTCCATGGTCTAGGTCAGTTCCACAAGTTCCAGTAAACACACCCTATATGATTCCCAAGAAGGAAAAAAAATCAAATTTTGCAAATTCATTAGCTAGCAACCATTGTATCATGAACCCTTAGTTTGATAAGATCATACCGATTGGTAATGCTGGAAAGCCCTGCCTCCAGCTTCAATGGCAACACTAACAGGTTGATGAGCTACTGCTTTCTTTAAAGATTGTTCGTCGTTCTTTGGAACATCTTCATAACCATCAATAGAGACAACCTTTGCATTTTTCTGGATCAAAAAGTGTCAATTTTTAAGGTGTCAATTGTTTGAAAGTTTTCGAATCAATATGAGAGTTTAAAATAAGACCATACTCTATACTGATCACAAGTGCCATCAAGAGCCTTGTAAGGGTAGTCATCCTCAGAATCAAGGCCACCATTTTTAATAATGAATTCGAAAGCATAGTCCATTAAACCGCCATTGCATCCCTGGTTATAGGCATTGTCACAATCAACCAGTTCTTGTTCCGAAAGGGATACTAGTTTACCCGTAACAATCTGATTAATTCCTTCGACAGCACCTACTGTTGAGAATGCCCAGCAACTCCCTACATAAGAGAAGAAAATCAAGAATTAAGAAACTCATCATCAATTAGTCCAGCATGCATTCAAATGGATGAATATGTGAGAATTCTAGCAAACTAAGACTATTACAAAAGGTTCTCTAGTCATTTTTTTGTCTCTAATCCAAAGAAGACAGCTTTTTTCTATATAGATTTATACATTTGAAATTATTTTGGCACATATTATGTGTTTTTATCCTGATTAATCATGTAAGACCTGTTTTACGGGCAGGTGTTACAAAATTATTCATTTCAAAAAAAAAAATGTAAACCGTCATATAATTCGATCCTAAAATATTCAGTATATACTGAATTTTTTATATAAATAGACCCCACCCCAAAAGGTATACTCCCACATCAAACCAAAACCAGACCCCACAAAATACCCCTCCCTTGTTCCAAAGACCAATCAAGAACTCTACTTTTAGTTTTACCTGAGCCCACATACATAATCAAGTCTCCACTTCCCATCCCAGAATAGACTACATGGTACAGTGATTAGGATAAGGTTAGTATGTTATTTTTTGTTTGACTTTCAGATTAATCTCAAATTAAAATAAAATTTTATATAATTTGACGTTTGAAGTTATATATGTATATTTAATTCAAATAGAGTTGAGACAAATCGAGCTAAATTCAAACAAGATCGAATCTAAGTACACCATGAACCCAACAATAAAGAAGAAACAAGGGATTTTTTTAAAGAAAACTTACCACACTGGCCTTGATTTTTGACCGGAGAGACAGCACCTTTCTCCCTCCAGTCAACAGATTTAGGCAAATCATCACCGGAGTTAAAAGAATACCGATCGGAAAAATTACCCTTCATCAACCTGGACTTCCGATCCATTCTTCCACCAAGAAACATAGAACGGTACTCTTCATGGGTCAGATCAGAAAATCGATTAAGCCCAAGTTTATAAGGAAGGTTATGAGCATTCTGCTCATCAATGAACCTTAAATTATCCTTAAAAATCTCAAATCGTTTCTCCTTCTCACCTAATGCATTATAAGCTTTACCATTCTTAACAAGCCAAGATTCGTATAGATTCTTAATTTCAGTCTCAGGTCTTTCTTCCATCTGGCCATGTTCTTTGTGGTAATTGATAATGGACATGTCTAAAGCAGAGGCAAAAACAAAGAACAACAAGAAACATAAAGGAAGAAGTTTGAAGGAAGCCATTGTTGACTTTGGGAGAAGAAAGAAGGTAAAAGGGTTGAAGGGGGGACAAGTTTATGTGAGAAGGATTTGTGGAGAGCTAAATAATGGGAGGATTGGGGATTGGTTGGTTTGATGGTGATGAGAGAAAGAAGAAGAAGTATAGTCCCGTTCAAATAGGGAAGAGTTGGAGTTTTACAATAAAAAATCGTCGCTCCCATATACTCCTTACGTTCATATTTATATGTTGTTTTAAGACAATGTATTTGAATTAAAGAAAATATGATTTAAATACATTAATTTAAATATAGATAAATTTTTCTACACTTTAATTAATACATTTTTTTATATTGGGACAATTCAAATTATTTGTTGACTAAATTAATTAAAGATGGTGGCAAGTTTAAAAAAAATACATTTAATACTACTCTCTTTGTTTCTTCAAGTGATAGATAATTAAAAACTGATAAAGTATGTTTAGGCGACAGATAATTGAGAACGGTGGGAGTATTTGCTCAACACTTGCAATTTGTCACATTTATATGTAATTTGTAAAAATTATCACGTGATTAATTTTGAGTAATGATAACATGTATGAGAACATACAATTTCTCGTGAAGTTTTATGGCAAAAAATGGTTGTCCTCATACATGTTCATATGTTTTTATTTACGCGCTAAAAATCATTTTAAATACTCTTTTCATTTCAAAATAATATTAACATTTCAATTTCACATAAATTAAAAAAAATCTAAAAACAATGAAAATCAAAGGTAAAAAATTAATATATTCTCATTAATTACTTCTTGGAAATTGAAATTGTAGTTAAAACAAAAGTAGAATGAGGATAAAAATGGTAAAGGTTCATTAAATTTTCATTGATAGTCAAAATGTTAATATTATTTATAAAAAAAAATTGAAGTTAAAATGTTAACCTTATTTGGGGATGGAAGTAATATAACTTTTTTATGTTTTTCCTTTTTATCAGTAAACATTTATTTTAGTGTATTTTATATGTAAACTATTTTCGAGATACTTGTTTTGTGAAATTAGTATTTATGTGGTGGTTTCCGTCTGTTTTGAGCACGCTTTTTTTTAATTAATCACATGATCTAGTACTCCAATGTAAATGCTTCATTAACCATAACTATTAACAAGAAAACTACAATTTCTTCACAGAAGAGGAAGTAGGGTTTTACAAAAGGAAGAGTTACATAAAGATGGAAACATACAAGAAGATCAAAGCAAGTTACAAAAGCATCAAAACACATCCACACTAGGGTCATGTTTACCCAACCATGCCACCATGATAATATTATCCATCCTACTCATCGACAAATAGTTGTCTGTTCCCGTACATATTCTCATGTCTCTTCTCAACCATTCACAATTTGCCACATATATATAATTGAAAGAAATTATCACATAACAAATTCTAAGTGGTGAGAACATGTATAGGACAAACGATTTTCTCCCTACTCATCATGGGGTTGAGGTAAAGTTGAACTGCCCACAAGAAACCCTAGACAAATGTAAAGCTTCACTAAAACCCAACCTAGACCTCCCCAAATCAAACTCAACTATGTAGTTTTCCAATTGATGTGTACCTAGAACAATAGGAGCTTTAGGTCTTAATCCTCCATCAACAAAGGCAAAGCACCAAATTCCGGGCCGGGCGTGCACTAACGAGTTTGGACCCCAAAAAGTCCAAGAAACGTTACGATTTTGCATGACAAAGTCAATAAATGGAGCCCCAATTCCAACTCTTGGTAGTTCTTGTAAGTTTTGGAAACAAACCCCAAATGGTGATATTGCATCCACTTTAGTTCCTCCCATTCTTGTTATTTCATTAGTAAAGATTTGACTAAGGGTTTGGAAAACCGAACGTTCGAGAATTGTATAAGGGTTTGTTGTGCTGATCATTGTCCCACTAAAGCTTCTTGTTTTTGAAATCAAAGATTTATTTAATGGGATTTCATTATTAGTTATCCTAATTGATTTCACTAATATGAAATATTCCCCATTTGATCCAATTGATAATGGGGTGTACCTCAAATTTCTTGAGAAATCAATCCCTTGAATGATTCTATAAGATGTATTCCCAAAGAAAATCACTCCATTTTGGTTATTTTGTGAGGGTAAACAAAAGGCGAATTTCGATTGAAATCCGAAATGTGAAGAAAGTTGCATAGGTAAAGAAATTGGACCGTGACCAAATCCAGCTATTCCTTGAACACTTCTAGGTAATGGTCCTTGCAAGAAAACCGAAGGCGCACAAGCGAATAGGAACATATGGATGATGGCGAGCGGGCCGGGGTTGGATCCTGTGATGGTGGATTGAATTGCGAGAACATCTTGAGCAATTTCAGCAGCTACATTTCTTTGTGTGATGGGGTTCCTTGTCATGACAGCGCAAGAGTTGTTATGACACCCGGGCCGGGCCGGGCCCGAAGAACATTTTTGGCAGAAATGAGCTTCTACTCTTGCACATAAAGTTGAATGGCAAAGCTGATGCTTATAGGTTGATGATAAGTAATCTTGATCACAGTTTACGGACAAGAATTTCCCGTTTACGTCGACTAGAAATGGGATTGATTTTAGAGGGCTTCTCTTTTGGAGGTTGATAACATGAAGGCTAGTTTGATTATCTTTGGAAACTGAAACTAGTAGGGCATTAGGTTTTGTAGGAGCTTGAACTTCATTTCTTGATTCTGAAATGAAAAGAAGGGACAATAATAGCAGGAAGAAAGGAAGAAAGAAATGGAAGATGGAGGAAGCCATTGGGGAATATGATGTGGATATTGAGCTTATATTATGGGGAGAATTGTTGAGTGATGAGAGAGCAATCGGGTGGTGAATTTATAGGACGTTTAAGATCAAGTCGGCCACAGTTGTCAAGTATGGGCCTGCAGGCCCCACAACGCGATACATAAGTCTGGCAATCACTACGATCATTTATTTAGCAACCGAACTCGTTATGAGAAAATGAATATTCCGAGGTGACCATATATATACTTTGACACATGTTATATATCACTTCATATTTTCTTACTTATTTCACGTGGGATGGGGTTTCACAATAGTACTTGAGAGAGTTTATGGTCGGGATGTGAGGCCTGAGAAGAGAAGCACGGTTGAAAGAAGAAATCGGGTTATTTGAATAGCTTGATAACATCGACTGATTGAGACCAGACTATAAGAAGTTTAGTTTATTTTATTGTTACAAGACTCGTTGATTCAATGTGTTCTTTTTAAAAGAATTACTTTATTTTATAATAGAGGTCGTTCTAAATACTTTAGTATATATTAAGGAAGGAGGACAATGATAATTTTTTATATTATATCCTTAAATTTTAGGCACCTAACTTTTCTCTCTTCCTCTATTTTTTAATATGGGTATTAATAATTTTAGAAAAACATCATTAAAAGTTGAAAACATACTTCTAAAATACATCATTATAAATCAGAGAATAATCTAAAAATACCTTAAAACCGATGTTTTAAAAAATGGAAGGAAAAAAAAGAAAGAAAAGAAGATTGCAATTGACGATGAGCTTGAAGGGGATAAGGATGGAATTGGGAGAAGCTGGATGATGATGGCATTTTCTCGCGTAAGTATTTTGAGTTTTGGCGGCAGATCTTAGAGCTGAGTTCTTAAGCTTTTGTCTTCAAACTCAATTGAAGAAAATTGGATGGTGATGACATGGCGAAGGATACGAAAGAAAGGCATGTGAGCCACCTGGCACTAATGGAACGATATATAGATAGATATAAAAACATGCAAATTCTAATAGGTGGATTTTTCTGATATGGAACAGGTTCACGTGAATCTTGTAATTTAGAATTAGTCACGTTATCGCATAATTATTTTTCTCCTCATTCTGTAGTGATGTGGCGAGTTTTCAATGGATTTGATCCATATCAGAACTATTCCTGACGAGTACCTGACTTGTCATTCAGAAAATTTGAACTGATGTATAAATGCCTCTTAAAATTTGCTACTTAAATAATAATTAACAGTCGAACACCTTATTCATAATTTAGAAAATCATGGATCAAACCTAGCAACTTTTTTTAAAAAAAAAATCTACAAAAATTAGTATTGGCTCATATAATTGCTCGTAAACAGGGCAAAAAATCAGATGTCTCAATTATTTTGTTTCTTGTCTCCCAAATAATTGATTGTCACGTGTTTATTTTTTATAAATTTTTTAGTTAAAAAATTAATATATGTTAATTTTTTATTAGTAAGACAGAAAATAAAATACCAATTAGAAATAGGATTCCTCTCGCGTAAAGAGATGGGGAACAAAGAAGTTAACCAGGATGGTCTAGTGGGCCTTGGACTTGTGGGCCTTATTGGGCTACTTTTGTACTGTAAGGAATTTGCTTGTCCAGAACAAACGAAACCCAGGAACTGATACTACATTAGCCAACTCCCTTTTAAAAAACGGTCTGAATATTATTCCCAATTTTTTTTTTTTTTAATTTCTTCAGGGGATTCTGTCCCTAATTCATTTACCAAAAGAAAAAAAAAAGGAAAAATTTGTGTCCCTGATTCTAGTATATTATGTAAGGAATTTGTTCCAAAAAAAACTTTTCTTTTTAAAATAAATTTTCACTTAAATTAGAAAACAAATTGTAGAAACTTACCAAAAAACAAAAAGAGGAATCCTGAGGAAACTTTTCTTACTCAATAAAAATAAATAAATCTTTCTGACAACTTTAAAAAAAAAAAATTGCTAATGATTAATCTCTAATCTTTCAGAATTACGAGCCAATTAATCAACCATCAAGTTATTATTATAAGTGGCAATCTTGTTGACAACATGATGAAAGTAAAACAGAATGAAAATGATCACACATCTATTG
>JAOWBF010000037.1:13232411-13242697 GCA_028566175.1 Vinca major
TTGCTTATTGTTTGCATATTGGACAAGAGATATCATCCTTAACTTCACAAAGTTGAGCATGAATCTTGTGTATCATTTCAATGCCACAAATTTTGGTGGGAATATTTGCATATACGATTATGTCATCCAAAAGGCGGAAGATAACATCTAAAAATATGTTTGTTGGACATTAATCAAATGAAATCGATTGATCTCTTCTAGGGAAAAAGAACCTGAGAGAGAGAGAGAAGTTTACGGAAGGAATTTTGTGAAATTGCACTTTGAAAGATGCCATCTAATTGAGATCATTTTGTATTTATGGGAGTGTGGTTGTGCAACTAAACTTGCCCTTTTCTCTGGTTATAATTCAATTTACTTATCTCTTAATCCTCCCAAAAAAGCAGGGGGAAGAAGAAAAACGATTAGATCGGTTGGACATCATAGGCAAGTAGGCTCTCTTGACCTCACTGCAATAGTCCACGAGTGTGAATACCATAATTCTTTTGTGCCAATATAGATGCGTTGTAGCATTTTGCTCTTTGCTTCAATGAGAAATTTGAGTTCTCTTAGGATGTACAACGAAGTTCATGTTCATAGGTAAGTTAGGATGATTTCGTTCTTTCTCTGTGTTTCACGATCTAATTTCAGCTTGCTGACCATGTTTATGGAATGTGGAGTATAAGTTCTTTAATTGTTATGACACTCCTAACTAATAGATGGTCTTTATGTGAATGTTTTCAGATGCATTCCATTTGTCTGACACAGCCTTCAAGCTTGCCATGTATTTTGGTTTTGTTGAATTCATTGATCTCATATGCAATTACCGTAACTTCAGAAATTCTTTTTTCTCTTTTATCAATCTTACAGATATTTTATTCTACTCCTGTTTGAGGCTGTAAAACACTATTGAGTGGAGAAGTATTCCTTTGCTTGCCTTGTGTAGTTATCTTATTCAGCATTATTACAAACTCTGTATCTCTCTTCCTTTTCCCTTGATTGTATTATTCCATGTTTCCTCCAGAGCTGCATTGTACAATTTGAATGAAACAACCACAATGAAGCTTGCATATCACATTAGTATTCATTGTATTGGTATTTGTTAAACTCATTTCAATAGTCTTCAGTTGATTTTCACGCTTTAGATGATCTTTTTATTATTTTTGTGATGTTTACTTGTGATGTTCCCTTGGGATTGAGCCAGCGAGTACTTTATACTTTTTGTACTCAATATCGTATGATTGAGAGTTCAATGTGCTAATGCAAAATTGTGCTGCTTTCTCTCAGGTCTCTTATTTTGTCTCCATCTACTCAAGATGGAATATTGGTCACGGAAGCCACGGCTTGCATATATAGGAAGTCAGAAACGAAACAAATTTTCTCATTTCACACCCATGCCCTGATAAAATGGAGAAAGAAAATTCGGGCTTGGATGCAAATATTGAATGGTGCTTACCTTTTCACAGAAGAGCTGTAAGTATAAGCCAGGCTTAGCTGATGTTACCTTTTCCATGTAGTGTTTAAGACTATTAGGCAGTGTATCCTAAATGATGATTGGGGGGTAAGTTACTTTTTACATTTGCTAGTAATCAGTAATGCTGCAATGCTAACTACCAACAGGTATATATTAGACTAATGGTTTCCTTTCAGGTAGATAAATACCATGTCATTGGTTGTACTTATATTTGCTTTTGAATCTATGAAAAGGTTCAGCTGTATTATTTCTTTTCCAGCTGTACATTTACGTTGTTCAGTTCATCCCCGTATGTAGTGGCCCTTGAGAGCTTGTTTCTTTGATTTGCATTTTAGGTATGATAGTTTACCAGTGGTAGAAAAGTAGTACTGTAGTTATTTTCCACCATAATAAGCATTCTACATTCATATCGCGCTTCTTAGTTGGTGGAAAGTTCTTTTGAAATGTGTTTATTGGCACCACTGCAGGACCTTCCACGATTCCTCTACCATGGAGTTGGCAATGAGCTTCAGTATCCCAGTTGAGACAAGTGTCTACTCTGGAACCTTAAGTCCTTCTTCAGTGCTGGCAGCTTATTCAAAGTCTTCCAGATCTGAGAAAGCCACGGACAGGCCTGCTTGCTTGGCTGCTACACGGTTGAGGAGACTCGTGTAAGCTGATTTACATTGGGCCATCGCATGGAAAAATGTGATTGGTTGATGTTCTAGCCGGGGATCCATACTACTTCAAATTGCAGGCAGAGCATGGGAAACCCTTTGAGGACAGTAATTTAGTTTCTACTAGGACAAGAAAAAAAATTGTGAGATTTTTACTTTGTAGAGTGTAAGTACCAAGTGAATGTAAGTTTTTAATCTTTAGGTAAATATGATCGAAATCTGTAAGATTTTAATTTTTAGGTAAATTTCTTTAGAATTTGAACGTGTACAAGTTATTTTAGCTAAAAAACAATTTTCTGTTTAATAGTTTTAGATTTGAAATTTCAAATTAAAGAGATTCGAACATATAGTAGAGCTTGATTCATGTTAGCGTTCATTGTAATGGAGGTGGCGGGTCCTGAAATGAAAGGGGGCAGCATTTTGAAGTTTTACTGCTAAACTGGATAACAGACGACAATATACGTTGTTGCTAAGTTTGAGATTCAGTGTTCAATGTTAGCTTTTTTTGGACATTGCTCCCTTAATTCAAAATTTAATATCACTTTGACTTAGAACTGAAACCCAAATTCTCTTTGAATCGAGTATCTGAATGAAACCTGAAGCACTAAATTGTGAAAAAATTGTTTCGAGTTCAAGACTAGTCCTAGATTAGGAATATCAAATTGAAACCTAATGCATACCCTTAATATGAAAATTGTAGAGGACACTTGACTTTTATAAAGTTACTTTTTTACACTGACCAATCAAAAAAGATAATGGTGAGATTGTGTATTTAAATGAAGGAAACTAAGGAGGTTAGTAGTGGAAGAATGCGCTAGTGGAGCTTAATAACTATCTTCACCGGACCCTCAGTTTCTTATTGACGAGACAAAGAATGAAATAGAAAATCCTTACCAAATTAAAGAAGCTGGATATGAACTTTGCAATGACACCAATGAAGAGAGCAAGGAATTAGGTCTATCCTATCACACTGAGAAGTTGGCTGTTGCTTTTGGTCTTCTTTATCTGCCTCAAGAAGCACCAATTCGAATTTTTAAGAATATTCGAGTCTACTATGAAATTTATATCCAAGGCTTTCAATAGCCACATTATTCTGCGAGATTCAATTTGGTTTCATCATTTTGTAGACGGATCATGTTCTTGCGGGAACTACTATTAAGAAGTTTTCGCTACAACTATCAAGAAAGTATCGTATAGTAAGAATCTTTAATAAGACGAGGAATCTTCCTGGTATGTAATTACAAATAACTGCTCCTTTTCGGGAAAAAGGAAATAATGGGTGTGGACTTTCCTTTGGCTTTCTTACACCTCCTTTTCAGTTTTTGTACAACAAAAGTATGATCCTTTTTCTACAGCATCTCTGATGCCCATCCAGGAATCTTGTTCTAGAAAAGAGAAAATGCAAAACAATACTGACCATTAGAGGGAACTCAGATAGTCTTTAATCAATGTCAATATGGGATTAGATGAAGCAGATCCTTCCAATTGCTCAAACATAATTCCATCCATACGCAATTGGACCCCGTCGGAAAGTGCCAAATCATCTACCAGTTGTTTTAACATTCTGTCTGTTCCAACTAGAGTGTTTCCTATGCCAGTTAAAAGTTCTGGCAGAGATGGTGATGGTCTGGTCAGCTCAATAAGATTAACCTGATCATGCATTCAAGAGTACCATCAGAAAGCTAAATAATGAAATACATAGAGACTAATTCAATTATTTAACGATACTTCGACGCGTGATGCAAATGATTCATCTAGCTTGCTAGATGTGATATGACTTCATTCTTCCCCAACTAATAGTTCTGAAGATTCCGTAACCGCTTTTACTTTGTCTTTTTATGTTAAACCTTAATTTCCATGACCTTTTCAACTTGAAGTTCAAGAGGACAAGTTGGTTAGGCAGATCAAGTTTTACAAGAACAATAATAGATCCAAAAATCTCATACCATTCTTGTCAGAAGCTTATGGAACGATATTATGTTGCCTAGAGGTAACAACTGTTCTATAACAGTTTTATGACAGACTCACAGTATACTAGTTCTGGAGGCAACATAAGAGAAAAACTGAAAAAGCACCTTTTTATCCTGGGGTATATTGGCCTTTTGTTTTGCGATAGCCACAGCTCTAGAAAGCCCACCAATAGCATCGAGTAAACCTCGTGAAGCTGCATCATTACCCGTCCAAACTCTGCCTTGTGCGACCTCCTCCATTTTATCTACCTGCCACATGATAGTTGGATCTTCAACAAGATAATCACTGAACAAACTGTAATTTAAGGTGCATATTTAATTTGAATGGCATACAGGCATTGATCTTGAAAATGCAGCCTTGTCTCGGAATTGCCTATATGCATTCTGGGCAGACTTAGCAAAGAGTTCAGCCTCATCTAAACTGCAAGTACGATCATACTTAATATGCAACAAACATAACAGATGAGTAAGGAGAAAATCACCTAGTTGCAATGGCCTTCAGTATCACAACTGCAAATTCAGCATGCCAAAAGGGTTCTAACCATGATAGCACTTATGCATGCAGTGGTATATAGTCCTATAAATGTGACTCCAAACGTTCTCGGCTAAGATCTAACTGCTGATCCAACTAGTAATGAAGTTATTTGGGAAGAGAAAAACTAGGTACAATTTGGAAACTGAATGACTCTTTATTTGCCTTGTATGTTTCTTTAGCATATAGAGGTCAGGCACATTGGAGCACACCATTGAGTCCCAGCATTAAACAGGTTCCCGCGGTAGTCAAATTCTATATTCATATTCCAAATCAAGTTTGATTACACTTGATGGGAGTTCCATTATCTGCAGTTTGAATCAAACTTGGCTAATTTTGCTAATCAAGCATCTCTCTACAAGCAGCATAAAGCGTTTGAAAAGGGACTTCAAATTCTCCTTGAAGAAGAAAAGTAGAGTTATTGGTGAAGTGATTCAATATTGCTGAAATATAACTGATCAAGTTTTAGCAATTTTGCCTCTGAATGTGTTCTAAAAAAACTAAATAAAATCCCCTAGCAACAGATGAGCAACTTGCCTGAATGGCCGTTGTTCAGCTGCCGTGAGTTCAGCATATCGACCTCTTGATATAATCTCTTTATTGAAGCCAATCCTTTCATATAATTTTCCTAGATTAAATTTCCCTGCAAGCAAGTAATGCACCATCAACATGTAGTGATTAGAATGAGATACGACTCAGTTTTCAAAAGAGGCTGCTTTTTGTTTTATGCTCAAATAAATGCATTACAACATCTGGAGATACAAAAAGGTGAACCATATATCATACTGCTTCGAAGGTCATCCTCTCTAAATCTGACGAAAAGTTAGCAGTTAATAGAGTGAATATGGCATGATTTCCCAAATCTTAAGCATCTAATATAGCAACTAGTGCAATAGCATGGAACATGTTCCACAATTCCATGATTGCAGTGAGGAATGTAGGAATTCCAAATAGATGCCACAAGTGCACTTCTGGTCCTATTGCACGAAGTTGAAGGAACATCTGGTTGACACAAATACTACTAACAAGGATTCAGAAAGAAAAGTCATTGGTTGTTTTTCCTTTTCTTTTTATGAGTGTCGTTTCTTGTTATTCATTAAGTCAAAGGTAAAACAAGAAAGTTCCTTAATGAAAAGAACGCAAAACAAAGATCAAAATAAGCCAATTGAATCAGCTTTCAGGGTCAAATTTATCTCAAATATCATGAAAAGATAATAAAAAATTATTGCTAAGTGCTACCTGTCACTACTCCAATTGAACCAGTTAATGTTAGATTTTCCGCGACAATAGTTGCAGCTCCCATTGCCATATAATATCCTCCACTGGCTGCCACATCACCCATTGATGCAATGACTGGCTTAGAGTTGGCCAACAGCCTGATTTCTCTCCACATTCTGTTGAAAAGAATAGGGCTCATCAATGAACTGAAGACTTATTCTGGTTTATCATTTAGTCAAAAACCCCGAGTTACACTCTTAGAGTAACTAGTTCCTAAGCTACATGGTCATACTAACATACAAGCAACTAAAGTTAGATTAAATATTTACCAGCAGTCATCAGCTACATAGAACAAACGGTTGCCTATGGCCCTATGAACTCAATCTTTTACATCACTTTCGTGGTTTACAGTTACTTGAATTTCAATCAAACAAAACTAGAAAGAAAATCCAGTAGATGTAAGGCTTACAAATCAGAAGCAAGAGCATCACCGCCAGGACTGTCAATGCGGAGGATAACAGCCTTAAACCTTTTTGATTCTGCAACATAGGTGTCAATGTTAACCATGAAGGCAGAGATGAGAGGGAATCAAAAGACAAAAAGAAATTATTCAACATGTGTTGATCCAAAAACATGCATTACCATCCCATAGACGCACAAGGACAAACATACCTCTTGCACTGCGAATCTTCCCAATAATGTCCTCAGCAATAACTCCAGAACCACGCGAGCTAAATGGACCACGTGTACGACTAATGCTCCCAGAGGCTCTAATTACAGCTATCTGGTCCTTGAAACCAGTTAAACCAAGAGTCCATCTCCTAACTCTAGAGTATTTTCTAAAGCCAGGACAAAAAGAATCAATTATAAAAGTTAAATGAAGAAATTTCAAATGTTGGGATGAATATGATCGTTAGGTCTTCAAAGGAAGCAAAATCTCAGAATGCATAAAAACCGGCAGTATCCCAGTGAGAGAAACATTTGAAATCCTAAATGCACTGTATCACAAAAATCAAATTCTTAAATCCTATTAATATATACTTAAGGTATTGGCACAGTAGGCTCTACCCTAAGCTAACTAAAGAAATTTGAGGGTAAATTATGATACTCTATCTTCACTCTCCTTTTGAGTATTCTAGTGCTGTTCTAATTGATAGCCTTGTCCAGACACTGTAGTCAAAAGACCAGCAAAACACTTTCTAAACAGCTAACATTCAGAGTGAATTAATCCTAGAACTTCCCTTAAACTAGCATTAGCAGCAGAATGGAAATCCAAAAAATACATTGATTCCAAAAACACGAAAGGAATATGCTGATACAAAAATGAGGTCTAATGCAAATAATAAAAGAAAAGGAATTGTTGATGATTTACTGAAAATGAAAAAGGCAAAGCAAAAAGTTACTTGTAATCAACCATGGGCAGTTTCTTATCCTCTGGAAGTTTCAAGCGCTCTTTCAACATTGACATAACCTGAAGATAGTAAAGCTTATAAAATGCTACCCAATTTATCAAAGCACAAAAAGAGATAGCGTCTGAAGCTCGTCCTACTACACTAACTCATTCAAGCAATATTGTAAAGAAAACACGAGAGTAAAGCAACACAACTATACTTGAGAAGCTAAGCAGAATATATAAGGGAGACTGTTCACCTAATGTAATGAAAATTATGTAAGTCGGACTGAGATCGGAGCTATAAGTTCTTGCAAATATAATGCCCTGCCTAATTTTGAAAAGCTAAGTGCAGATATTCTGTATTTCAAGATTGATAGTGTTAGGCATGGTAACTAACAAAGAAATTTGTTAGAGTGGTCTATGAAGCAGGATGATGCTTTCCAAGCACTATCAATTGAAGGTTTGAAAATGCTACTTGTAAAAACAGTTACAAATCAGTATAAATAAGTGCCTATGCATGGACTATAAATCATCACAATGCAAACAAGTATGACTAACACATAAAAGTGCCATCTAGAAGTTTGAGCAAAACTTACCTCATCATCATACTTAATATCCGTTATCCAGCCATCTTCTTTGAGCTTTTCAATTTGGTATACACCTTCATTAACAAAATATTCTAGATCTTCTTTCTTCTTTCCTGCATAAAAAATCTAAAAGCTCAATAAGTAAGTGAGTTACTTCACTATCAAAATAAATAATTTAGAGAAAATCACCTTTTGCTTTGGAGACTTTATCAAGCCAATTGCTGTAGATATTGTCTAGCAATGCTGTCAACATCTCACGATTCTCTTCAGATATATCTTTGCGAATAAGTTGATCTCCTGCACTCTTGTATTTACCAATCCTTTGAACTTGTGGTTCAACCCCCACTTTCTCAAGAACACCTGCAAAATTTACCAATGGCAACTTGATGATATACCAGAACTGGCTGAAAATAGCTTTTATAAGGTCCCTCAGAGAGGAGTTGGATCAATTAAAATGTAAACTCTAGTTCCTCCTCACCGAGAAGCACCTATAGCAAATTAAAGCATACGTTTCCAGGAAAAGGTCACTAACCCAACTTCTAAAAAGAAAAAAGGTCCATAAGTAACCGTAGACCGTTCTTGTCTACAAAACCTAGGTTCTTGGTTGCAAACAGGAATGCTAACCCCTTAAGATGCAAGAGATTTTAACTTTTGACATAAATTCATTTTTGTGATTCTATTTTGCATTACATGTAGCTTTCTCTGTAGTTAGCTGTTTCATTACTCCAAACTCATGTATTTGCCTTCAGTAATGCTATTCTGACAAGTTTTTCAAATACTATAATACTTCCGTCAAGTCGTCTCCAAATTTAGATCCGTTCAAAATGGATATATGCGATTATCAGAGAATTCAAGGAATAAAACAGGAAGCATCTGAAAGAATCTTGTATATCTCGTGGACTCATCCTGTAAAATTCTAGGTAATTAATCTCACAAGCTTGTATCATCAAACTGTTAAGCAGAAAATTCTGATCCCTCCGAGGTGCTTATATCATCATAACCTTTCATCGTTATCAGAAGACTTGTTCAGAAATAATCAACTTACCTCCCAGAAATGATGCTTGAACTGTCAACCCATACAAGGCAAAGTAAGCACTGGGAGGAAAGTAAAGTTCCTCACAGGCACAACCGATGTAATACTCTTTTTCTCCACAAGTAGGTGCGTAGCCCACGATAAACTTACCTGGAAAAATGCGCATCTTGGATCATCTATTGGATAAATGCTTTAAACACTCTGTAACTACAAGGTAATGACTTATGAATACAAACAAAACCTGATTTTTTGAAGTCCAAAATATGCCTTCTGATTTCTTCAACTTTTCCCCATCCACAATCCAATCGATCAATGTGAAGATATATACCAGAAATACGTGGATCATATGCTGCTTTTATGAAGTTCTCACATATTTGTGGCAGTGATAATCCTGAAGAGAAACGGCTCTTTAGCTGATCGGTTATCTGAGATAAAAACAATAAACGTTTACATCTCCGTTTTCTAATAAGCATTCCACTTCAGAAAAAGAAGACACAAAATTCTCAATCGTTTTAAATCCTTTTACGCACCAATGGATTTTCTGCCAAATACAAATCTAGGTGATCACACTAACATGCACACTAAAAATAAACTTCCAAGTAATGTAGCACTTAGCAGACCTAGGGTTCGCATAACTAGGTATACTTATAGAGTTGAACAAGCTGGCCACTAGACCTCTTTTGATACCTTCAAACCACAAATCTGATCAACTGGTCTATTCATGATTGTGGAACATATTATCAATGTGGCCTATAAAATCAATCAAATTATACCTGTCCGAATAATTAAATCAATGTTTTTCTTTCACCATAATTACTCAAATTTCTTTTCATGAGTTAGTTTATGCAATTTCGATAACAAAATTCACCAAAAAAACAAAACAAAACATAAGCCGAAGCAAGAAACATTTCAAGCAACTGGTTCAAAAATTAACAAGTACTAATGGAAAAAAGTTCAATTGTTAAACCTGGCCACGTAAGTTCATGGTTAATACACTGCCTTTCCGCACGCGCTCCCAAGGATACGCAAACAACATTCTACACTTCACCAGAAAGCTCTGCCACGCGCCGTACTCACGGAACTCAAACTCACCGGTCGGATACTTATCATCATCATCATCATCATCACCACCTGCATTGTGTTCAGCAGAATCGCCCAATTTACCATTACCATCATCTTTAACTTCGTCCTTATCCTTTTCATCAGACGCCACTACGTCGTCGTTTCGAGTCTCGAAAGCTTTAGTCGAGAAGCTCCGATGCAATTGGAAATGGTAGAGAGATAGAGGCGGAAGCGGATGAGGATGAGGAGTTTTCCGGCGAGGAATATAGAGAATTGGAGGTGGAGATTTGGATAGGATGGAAGAGATGGTGGTGCGGAGGTGGTGGACGGAGACGGAGGTGAAGTGTGGAGTTTGAAGAAGAAGCTTCGACATTTCTTCCACTCT
>JAOWBF010000037.1:13242797-13256739 GCA_028566175.1 Vinca major
GCACATGCCTGTGTTAACGGAGAATTGACAGAAAATGTGATAAAAGTCCTTAATTGGCAGGTCGAAAAAACATATTAGACGTTAAAAGTTAAAATAAAACGAAGCGTCTTAAATCGAAAATGTGGATAAACGAAAAGGACCAAATAGGTTATTTTGCCCCATGAGGTATGAACATTGAAATCCATGGAACTCGAAATGTGATCATTATAATCAATCAATAATACATGAAGATAAACCAAAGATTCCCAAAACTTCTCCCAGCATATGAAATGATACATCATAACTTGCTAAAGTTTCTTGCCGCATTTAACACAAAAGAAAAACGAAAAAGAAATGATAAATGGAAACAGAAACGATTTTTTACTATCCAATGTGCTAAATAACTGAAACTTAGATTGTGCACCTGAACTATACTGATATTTCTGCCATCCAATTTCTTCACTGAGAAAACTTTGAGATTAACTTGTCAACATGAATTACGATATCATCTATATGTGGTCTTACTGTGGCCTGTGGCTGAAGCATCCATGTCACAAACTGGTGAAGGGCATCAGGATATTGAGGTTTAGGCCCTGTTGGCCACTTTATTTGTGCATTTACAATTGCTAACTGCAAGCTCCCACCAGATTCCCCCAGAGCATACTCAAATGGAGATACACCATACCTGCCAAAAACAAGCAAGAATCAGTAGGTGGCAGTTCCATGAAACATCCGATTTTTTTTTTTAAATGGAAGAACATCCCATCTGTTTTAGTAGCTTTGACTCAAGGTCTATGATAACCTACTAATAGTTCATCTTGTCGGAAAGAAAAGCAAGATAAAAAATTGTTTGCAAAAGTTGTGCAGCAAAATGCAGCCTTTATGTTCTATGATCAGATATGCTTAGAAAATAAGGATTGACCATGACTCGGGTGCAAAAAACAGGTCCACATAAATGTGTCAAAAATAAAGAACTAAAAGTCAACTGCAGGATAACACGGACAACCATATTTTCCAAAAAGTAGCTGCAAAATATCCCAGAGATGAATCTAATTTGTTTTGGAGAACTAAATATGTGTTTTGAAACAGAAAACCGAAAAAATCCTCATGGCCGTAAACGATGTCACTTCTTTAGGAAATATAAGCTCATTAATTTCTGCAAGAAACCGTAAGAAGCCTCACATTATTGCATATAATGTGCATCCTAATGACCAGATATCAGTTCTTTCATCAATGTCTACATGGCTCGGGCAATCCCACAGTTCAGGAGCTCTATATGGGGCTGAACAGTGCTCAGCTGCCCATTCCTAGCACAATAACAAACCAAACTAAGTCAGAGAATAAGCAGATTGACTGTTGTAAATTGCACATTCAACTTATGGGAGAAACAAACAGTCAGATGTTGCTAGAACATCAACATGAGAGATATATTAAAACAGTCAGCAGGAAAAAATAGAAAATTTAAACAATGTAATGATCCAATGACCTGCAACTGAAGAGCCTCTGAACGAGAACGAATCTGCCTTCTTGCAGGACGAGCACTTCCAAAATCCATCAATATTGCAAGAGGTGCCTGTCCTTTTCTATGGGTCAGAAGGACATTACCAGGTTTAACATCATTGTGTGCATATGGAGGTTCAAAATTGTGCATATGCTTCAATCCTGCACAAAGCTGCAGAAAACTCTTTGTTAAGATTTCATTTGTTAAAATATTCAACAATAATGATCATAATGCATCATGGATATCAGAAGAAATTTCTTTAACATGTTCTAGAATATACTTACAGAGAAGTATGCCCAAAATTCTTTTCAAGCAATATAACTAGAAATATATGCATCCTAGAATATTAAATTCTCAGCGCAACTAAACATACAGCTGAAGATGGAATTTGAACCATGCATTCAGAAGATGGTTAATGATTGACGACTAGTAGACACTACTAGGGCATCATTAAAAACTCTTAAAGAGTCCATGCCCGAAGAAAAATATATGCTATGTCGGGCATAAGCCATTATCATCAACCTGGTAAAATATTTGAAGAACATCTGAGGTAGAAAAGAACTCCTCCTTAGCTTTCATGGCTGTGGTATTGTCCAGCAAAGTCCCATCCAAGTGGACTGGAAATAACAGATATGCTTCATGCTTCCAAGACTGATCTTGCGTGGCCTACACATCAAAAGTGACCTTCTAATGTAGAACAAACTAATATAAGTTAAAAATAAAATAAACCAGAATTCTAAGAAGAAAAGAAAACATAGGAAGGGAATAAATCCAAAGGACTTACTATTTACCAGCCCTTTTAAGACAAGCTCCATAATACCGTAACCCAACTCACAGAAACAGTATATGATATCCCAGAAACTAATGCAACCCGAAAAGGCAAGATTACCCAAAAAAATAGAAAGACGCCCTTAAAAGAAATAAAATTACCTTGACTGCAATGATAGCATGATCAAGGAGTGGAAGAAGATTGGAATGGTTAAAAAGGGACGACACTCGGATCTCCTCTCTTACCAACTCCAGCTGTTCAGTACTCTGAATCAAAACCTTCTTCATTGCATATATTCCATCGTCTACAGATAAAAACATGTCCATAACATAGAAAACATGTCATCTTCTTTTGGCATGGAAAACTAGGGGCACTTTCTTAGAAATACCTAGATGGCTAACAGCAAGATTATAAATAGACCAATGCCACAGCAAGACCAATTACTCAAGTGTAAAGGCCAATTCAATAACCCAATCAGAGAAATGCCCATTACTAAAAACAGCAAAACAATACTACTCTATATTGTATATCCAAATTTGCAGATCAAACATAACCAAGCACCCAAAAAACAAAAGCCAAACAATTTTAAAAATAAAATGATCCCAGCAATTGAATAAGAGAGAAATGAAAATACCAGAAAGATGAGAAGAGTCCTTGAATCTTTTGGCAAGGCCAGAAGAATTGGTGAGGTCAGATTGAGAAGAAGGGATTTGTTTGACAAGGAAAACAAAAGCAAAGGCACCTTCGCCAAGCTGCCTCGTAATTCTGAACCTATTCTCGTTGATCCAAACATCTCCACCTCCATTCACGCCATCGTACAGTGCATTCAGTCCCGAAAATGAGCATCCCATCCTTTCTCTTTCTCTCTATGAGCTCAGAGATTTGCAGAAAGGTCTCTCCTTCAGATCTCTAATTATTTATTTAGTACTCTTTCTATTGTTTTTTTGGATACCAAAATGAGTGAGGTGTCTGAAATCTGAATATAGGCAGGCACGGCAGTAGCGTCGAGTTTTATTTTTCCCTTTTTCTTTTTCTTATATCATTTTTTATTAATAATATCTCAATTTCATAATATAAATTATTTAATACTACGTATATTGAAAATTAAATAAGTAAAAAAAAATTACTTTTTTGTCAAAATATCAAGCTTACTACCATATGTAACCCTCGATTCTAATCAATGATATTTCAGTACTTTATTTCAAAAAAAAAAGCTTACTAGTTTAAATAAGTTTTGTATACCGTTAATTCTATTTAAAAGTATACTATTGATATTTTGATTAAAAATACTATATATTTTTTTTAGCTTTCGCTAAATGTTCTAAATGAATTATACTCTCTACATTCTCATCTAATTAATTATTATTTACATGTCTAAAGATTTCAAAATATAAAATACAATTTTTTTTTTTTTATCAATTGAGCGGACTGCTTTGCTTCTTATAAAGCTACACTTCCCTCTACTTTAATTAAAACTTGTTGAAAATCGAACCATATATAGGATCCTAAGTCTTTTATTACAACCTCAAAATTTGGTTTAGTTATTAAACAATCTCCATTAAATTAATTATTATTGCCTCGTAAATGTAGTCTGCTAAAAAGTCATAAACTTGTACTTGAATCAACACTACCACCGACGCCAAAATTCATCAGATCTCAATTCATCAGCTCAATAATTTCACATGTCCTCAAAAAGATTTTACATTCATAACTATGCAATCTTGTAGAATGTTGGCATAATTGACGCATTACTTCCGACATAATAAAATTAGAGATGTCCCGAGTTTGACACTTATTAATTTCCCCGCTTTTATAACAATAAATTACAAATAATACTTTCTCCGTCCCAAATTATCTATCAACATTTCATTTTTTAATAGTACAAGAGCCATCAAAAGGACCCTAACTAATGATACATTAGAATCAGTATCTGGGGAGTTTTAATGGTACAAAAGGAAATTAAACAAGAATTTAGTATATTCAAATTCTTGGCTACCAGTAATTTTCAAGGAGAAGCTGGCTGTTGTTGTGTAATGCAGTGTATATTTCCGCCTCCCAAAACAATTTCTCTTGCACCTTCAATTGGTACTATCTGAATCAAATAACAAAATAAATTAAGTCCTTATAATTTCACGAGGGGATACGTTACAATACGAAGTGCTCGGGACAGATTCAAACGAAGATGTAGATGATTAGATTCTATACTAAAGCAGATGAAAACAAAACCTAACTAACCTCGTGATCAGGAAAAGCCGAAGACAAGACACAAACTGCTTCATCGTCCCATTTCTTATCCCCGAATTGTGGGGTGATAATTGCTCCATTGGCAATGTAGAAGTTGACATATGAAGCAGCAAGCCTTGTACCAGCAGGTCTAGGCTTGGCTTCGCCCAACTGTTTTCCAAATGGTAGGGTCAGAAACAGAAAGATTACGATAAAGCAGCAACGAAAATGAAATGAGGCATCAGCCCTCAATTTCACGAGGCAAATCCCGACTCGGATTGCTCAAGAAGCTACCACATGGCACGATCAAATTGCTTTTTACAAACTCCCAAAATGAAAATATTTCTAAAATTCACGTAAAATTATTCAGAGACGAAATTGGTTTTCGAGATGTGTGCTTATAATCCCAAAATTGAAGTGAAGAAGGAGAAGAAAAGCATAAAACGTACTTGAACCAATCCAGTTGCCTCCTCCTCAGTCATATAAAGTGGCCCGGGCACATGGAGTTTGATTACTTCTAATTTTCTACCCTTAGCATCAGAAGTATTATTGAGAACGGAAAGTGCTTCAATAGCCCGCTCATAGTGAGGGTCTGATTCGTCATCTGTCCAAGATAGCAAAACCACGCCAGGCTTCGCGAAGCAGCACATGTTGTCTATATGACCATTAGTGTCATCATCCCCTGCCAAAAAAAAAGGAAGCCTTTTGAACATTTATTTTATTCTCCAATAACAAAAGGAGAAAAGATTGGCAATTAAATAGCGAGAAAGATTTATACAGACAGATCTGCAATGAAACGTGAACTCTGCATACCAAATAATCCACGAGGCAGCCAAATGACTTTCTCGACTCCAAGATACGCTTTAAGTTCATTCTCTATTTGTGCTTTAATGAGATGAGGATTCCTGTTTTTGTTCAAGAGGCATTCTTCAGTCGTAACACAAGTTCCTGAAAATCGTTGGCTTTAAAAGTTTAAGCATGACAACTAAAGGATTCAAACAGCAAAACTGGCAACGGTTAATTCATTCATGTTCCCGTGATTGTGGATCCAGATAAAGAATGCAACTTCATGTTCTACAAGCAACTCCTCATTGATTAAGCAGAAATCATAAGTGGATGATAAATGATGATTCTTATACATGCTGTTGCATGTTACTTTCTTTCTGACATGCAAAATCGGGGATTTCAGAAATGAATTTGCAGAAAAATTAAGAAAAAATGAATATCTTACCCTCTCCATCAACATGAATGCTTCCTCCTTCAAGAATTATAGAGTGAGGAAACCTAGGAACCCTTTCAATTGCCAGAATCTTACAGAAAAGAAGCATGAAAAAATGATCAGTGCAAGTAACAAAGGAAAATGCAACACAAGTAGAGTAGAGAAGCCAGAGTCTTAAAACTTCACTAACCTTCCTTGCAACGAGAAGGTCATGGCTCCAGTCTACATAACAGCCATCATCCTCACCTATACCACAAAACAACCACATTTCGATAATTTTAATTAGCACAAAAAAAAACCCACATTCCGATGATTTTATTCAGAAATATTAGTAACGAAACACATCCTGTACCGAAGTTCTAAATCTAATACAGATCAACATTGCGAAGATTTTGTTAACAAAATTAAGACATGAAACTAAGGCGCAGAGTAATGACATGAACAAAGACGAGTAAAATAAGCATAGTGGATATTATATTACATTAATCATCAGTTGGTACAAGCAAAATGATTGATTCCATGTAAACCTAAAAGATCAATTATGGTAGTATCGTCTATAAAGACAGCCATGGTTTTAAGTTAGGAAATGGATTATGGGGTAAAAACAGGACAAGCACAACCGACATTCTAATAGGTAAAGGGATGCAGTTTCTGCAACCTTACCTCCCCAGCTGTTGAAATTCCAGTCAATTCCTGCAATCTTCTGCAGGTTTTTTGAAATTGATCGACTCTTTGTCAAGACAAACTAACAAAACGAAAGTAAATTCTTCAATCATTAAACGGAAGTGCCTCAGAAATCATCACTGAAAAAGTAACTGGAAGTAAAACTTGAAAGGAACAAGAATCAGCTCACAGTTGGACCAGTATCGCGGAACCAAGAATCGTTCATACTCATCTCTACAACCCTAACATTCTCCGGTAACTGACTACGCGCATTGGACCACTATCCAGGATAAAAAAAGGAGAAAAAAAGAGTTATTTTATGCGAAGGGAATTTCTCAAAAGTATATATGGAGAATCAATCTTCAAGTTTTGATCCCCTCTCATATTTAACCAACCTGGGAAGGACTAGCACAGACTGTAACAGGTTCAAATCTTGAGATTGCAGATGCCACCTTGACAAATACACACTGACCATGCACAGCATTGTCTCGCCAGTTATCTGGACGCTCCTACAACAAATATGATGATTTAGTTAGAGAATCATTATGAAAGGGACAAATCAAAAGGCTTCAAATTGAAACAACATACAGAAGATTAAGCTGCATAACACTCTGTACCGCATACGGTTTACATGAATAGATCATAAAAGCTGCCACAAAATATGGGACAGGCGAAGAACAAGAGATGGTTACTAAAACTTCCAAAGCGGTGGTGATTTCATGTAAAATTTGATATTCAACAAAATTCTAAAATTTTAGTACGTTTATACTCGAGCAGTTATCAAAATATACTTAAAAAATTTCTCCCCGAATAGAATATAAGATAACATGATTCCATTATCTGTAATTAGAAAAAATCCACCTTAAATGAATAGAACGCTATTCAGAACTCGAGCATTCTGCTAAATTAATCCAATTACTTCAAATGCACAAACTTTTCAAGTTAAAATGTCTACAAACTCCACGTGTTTTCCACCTTATTCACCGACTCATAATCCAGAATTATGATCTCTAGAGAGCTGCTAACTCTGTGATAATCATCCAAGTTCATAAAATCCTACAAAATTTATAAAGGAAAAAACTTAACGGCTAAGAAAAATTGACTATAATTGGCTAAAAACCTAAATTAAACACTATTCACCACTATTGGTATAAGGGATTCGCCCAACTATTTACCATTTTGTCACCAATTTAGCCAATTAATTGGCTAAATTTTAGCTCCCTAGCAATGTCCATTTATAAAATCCTACAAATACCAATCCTCATCACAAGGCCATGGAGCTAATAAAGAAACCAAAAAAAAAAAAAAAAATCAAGAACATCGCAAATTGCCAATGCCCTTTATTCCAAAAAACAATAAGTAAAACAACCGTAAACATATCTAAAACATGAAATTCAAGAACATAAGCAAAAAGCAGATAAAGTAGACAACTTTAACAACCCAATATCCAGATAAACTAAAATTTAACAGGGATGGACAAAATTAAAGATAGTTGGCGCAACACTTCCAACTTGAAGGAATAGTTGGATAAAAGTAAAAAGAGTACATGAGATGAGGGCTTACGGGCCAACCCATCCAGCATTGAGAGTGAGTTGCCCACTCCGCGGGCATGTAAAAGTCATTATCACATGGTTTTCCCTTCAATTCCATTTGCTTGTTTTTCCCCCTCTTCCTCTGTCTCCGGCAAAAAAGAATCTCCGTTTTCGACTTTGGAGTGCGAGCTCACAACTTTACATTTTTTTATTATTAATTGGCCGCTTGTGGGTCCCATAAATGATTTTTTTCTCGCAAAATTTGATACGGGGGCTGGAGCTAGAACTCTATATGCCCTTATCGAGATTGAGATTTTTTTAGTACATTATCAAATGCCCCCTCCATTCTTAAGTAGGACACTTTTTTTATATGTTTCGAAAATTAAATAAATAAAAATTAGAATATAATTATAATTAAAATATTAATATTATTTTTATAAATATAATTTATATATCACTAATTTTATTTAAAAAAATAATATTAATATTTTAATTTTCGTAATATAAAATAAAAGTATTATATTTAGGATTGGAGGTAGTACAACAATAAGACTATTACATGTGGTACAACTTAACTTGTTTAAGTCCGTAAATTAACTTTAATCGAGTGATATTGTAGCATATGAAACAATTTTATTAATATAATAGGTTAATTTAGCTGGGGAAAAAACGTTTAATCAAATTTTATAATAAATCATATATGACCTTAATTTAACTTTTACATGTTAAAAAGATTGCAGACAAATAATTTGAGACAGATAATATACCATGCAACGTCTTAGAGATTGTTGTACAAGATCATGAATCAATCTTTCACGTGGCAAAACTATTTATGGTCTCTAGCCTTTTCCTACCCTTTTGTCTGGATGGAGTTTAATCCCAAATGAAAGCTCTACTGAATTTGTCCCCAAGTCTGTTTGCAGAATATAGGGTTTCAATTCAAATATACAAGTTTCATCATGGAGAGAAATAGAAAATATGAATAACAAAGGGCAACTCTGATTTCTTAATTATACTTTTCTCCAAAAAGATCAATGCAAAACGGCACACGATGAGTTTAATACAAGAAATTGAAAGATTATCCCTATCATCTAGATCACAGAAGTTGCGAGCTCTTTGACTTCTGATACAACCAGATCATAATCCGCCTTCAATTTTTCCTGTTCCTCCTGGCCAAGTTCCCCCTTCGTAGGCTTCGTTAGCACCAAAACACAGCAAGTTGGCCTCTTGGTGGCTCCTGCATTTGCGAGATCCTGAAACCAATATTTGTTTGGCTTTTAGCACACAGGTATGCAGATAAAATATTGCGACAACAATATCCGCATATTGCAGATGTGAAGACATATTTGACAGTATACATGGTTGAATATGACATGATTTTGTACTGGTACACATTGCAATGGTAAGAACCTAAGATCAGGTAACTGCACTCAGTTTTGCATTAGGATCATACATGAACTATCCGCCAGATGTCCCCGAATTATCAAGTGTGCGGTCTAACATGAATATCATGACAAGACCTTATCTAAAGGATAGTCAAACATGTAGCATTCTTAGCTCAATTCTTTATCATATAAGTAAGACAACTGTATGCATTGTGGGAAGGCTGTATAGTTCGGCAGGGACCCCAATCCTTTCGCCCAAGGGGTACAAGGTGATCAATTTAGGTCTATGGTGAGATTAAAAATGACCCAAGTTGCATATCTTCCGGCGAAGAGGAAGATACTTGCAACCAACTAGAATGCAATTTACAGAGGAAAAGGAACCTTGGTAGATTAGACATTTAGACAAGTTCAGTATGCATCCGAGTCTTAACCAGTCATTGCATTAGAAAGTGGAACAAACAGGGAAAAAGCAAGCAGCAGCTAAAAGAACGAAAAAATTGTGACAAGAAGAGAAGCGAGATGGAACTTACTTCTTTAGAGGGCACATAGATATAAGGAATATCAGCATCTTCACATAGGACGGGAACGTGGGTGATAACATCGATAGGTGATATGTTTCCAGCTATGACACATAATCTGCAATCATAATAAATAACAAAAGCTCAAAGGGGTACACAACTTTCCAAGAAACTCCTTAGTACAAACTTATAATGATGTACTTTCCCATAGACATAAAACATTTCCATGACTTCGGTCTCTCTCATAATGAGTATAAGCAATAAACAGAAAAGTCATGAGCTGCAATGCACTGTCTCAAAAGACTGGTAAGCAAAGAGGGCACCACAGAGCAAACATGATTAAGATATTATATACTCGTATTAATCTCTATACGAAAACCCCAACTAATTGCAAAGAGAATCATGAAGAAATAAGTAGGATTCAATTCTTAATCCCTTTTCTCAATAATTAAGACAATAGCTAAACATAGCATTGAAATATTAAGTTAACCCACTTTGCCACCCAAAGCCAGTGTTGTTAAGGACGCCTTAATTATCGCCTCAAAATTTCGGGCGTGCCTTAGTGTAATTAATCATTTGGATTATATTGACTGTTCTAATGAGTGGTTGATTGTAAAATTAAAAAAAAATGATATTTAACTCGACCAATCCAAATTAGACAGCACAAAAATCAAAAGAAAAAACAGAAGAAAAAGAAAGACTAACCCTTTATTACCACGGCGAATACTCTTAACAACTTCCTTCACCCCTCTCTTCAAACACTTATTTTCCGTAGCTACAAAAAAAATGGGAAAACTTTTAATAAACCCATAAAATCAAATTGATAAATAAAATAAAGAAATTATTCTAGAGTATAATATACCTTTCCGGACGAGTTTCATGGTGCGTTTGCAGAGTTTTTTACCAGCGAGAGGTTTAGCAATGGGAGCAAGTGCTGATATCTTCTTCTTACTCTCTTTCTCTTTTTGTGCTGATTTCTCTGCTTCACTATCACTTCCTCCCATCTTCGATTTTCTTTGATTTCTTACTGGAAAAGCAAGAAAAAAGAATGTTCTTTTGATGGTGGAACTGAGGAAATTAGGGTTTTAGAAGAAGGAGATATAGTATTGGTGGTTTTAGAATTTTCGGGCTTTTTATTTTACTAATCTTCTGGTTTGCTCACTCCTTAGTGGATTTGACGGGTTGTTATTTTGGGTTTGGTAAAAGGAAATTTCAGGCCCAAAGTTGAATACAAATTCTGTATTGTTGGGCTTTCCATGATCCGCCAGGTATTCCCATTTTTTCTTTTATTAATTATGGGCCAAAGAGTTGAATGACTCAAATTCATTAAAAATGAAAAAGAAAAAGAAACAGAGGTTGGCTTTTTATTATTGGAGAGGGAGAGAGGGGAATAGACGAACCAGAAGAAAATCGCCTGTCTTATAACTATGTCCACTTATCTGTCTTATCATTAAAAATGTGTTACATGTTCCACTTACAGAATAAGAGGTAGGAAGAGAGAAAAATTAGGAACATATTGCAATGCAGGAAATGGTTATGTTATGGATGACTAGACATGTAACACATTTTTAATGGTGGAACAGGATTTCGGGACCAACAAACCTACACTTAAATAAGAACTCGGATGTTATAGTACACCCATTAGCATTGATGGACTTAGGGTGGGGCTTTCCCTCGATTTTTTAAAGCTTTGTTTCTGTAACATTCGGTGTTGTTAGTATTTTTTAGTGTACCAATTTTAAGTTAGTTTTCGATTTGAAATTAGATTTTGTGGTTCGTAGATTATAGGAATAACACAACTTATATTTTAACAAGTTTGGTTAAAATTTTAACAAGCTTAAATGTGTAATGGGACTATGATGTTTATTAAATATTTATTTTAACAAACTTAAGTGTGATTTTTTGAAATTTTGTGAAACTTTTACTATATGGTGATTACTAAAGATATTGGTGATGTCTTCTTTTCTATTCTTATTGATGAATCCCATAATATATCAATGAAGGAGAAAATATCGGTAGTATTTCGTTATGTGAAGAATTGGCAGATATTAGAGCATTTTGTTGGTGTCAATCATGTATCAAGTACTATCGAGAATGATGTAATTATAGAATATAATCAAAGTATGAAAACGCGTATATTCTTTTATAAATTTATTTTGTCAATATTGATTGTGCCCTACTGCTTTTATAATCTGCGTTCGCCACTATCCATTAGTATACCAATAATATTATTATATATGACATGATATCATTAGTTCAAATATATATTCACTCGGGATAAAAAATGCTAATATACATATAATAATATCATTGGCATATTAGAGAGTACTAGATAGTTTACTAAAAATCCAGAATTCTCATATTGAAAACGATATCATTGCTAATACACATGTAATTCACTCTGGACCAGACATGCATTGAAAACATTTTTTTTCCAGAGCTAATAATGGCTAGACAAAGTTATTATGATGTAATACTTCATTTCCATAATATAAGTTGTTAAAAATTAATAAAATAAAAATAAATTAATTTGTTAGTTAAAATATAAATATTAGTCTTTTAAATACATTTAGTGACATACACATCATATTTAAAAGAGTAATATTGATATTTTGACTAATAAAGTGTCTTATTTTTTTTTCCATTAATTTTGTTACACTTTTTAAAACAACTTATAATTATATTATAGAATGGATGATTTACTTTTTTTTTAAAAAAAAAAATTGTTCAGACCGTAAAACCAGCCACCAAATGGGGAACCACAGCTTCTGTCCATTTACAAAATTTCCTATCCATACCTTTCTTCTTTCTATAAAAAGAATGCAAAAAAGATTCTATTTATAACCTAGGACAAAACCTAAACAACATATATACAAAAAATACATAGGAACGGCAATGGGGCTGCTGGTTATTGCCCTTTTGGTTGGAATTTGTGTGGTGCAGCCGCTGAATGGAGAAGATAACATAATAATTAGCAAATCAGCTGAAGAACAAAGAAGAAGCAAATGTAATCTTTATAAAGGAAAATGGGTTTTTGATGATTCTTATCCTTTATATAATTCAAAGGATTGCCCTTTCATTGAAGGAGCCTTCGATTGCCAGAAAAAGGGCAGACCTGATCATTTCTATCTCAAGTATAAATGGCAACCCGATGCATGCAATTTGCCTAGGTACGTAAATTTCCAAGGTTTCATATTCTCTACAATTAAATATTTCTTTCATATTCATTTTGCATAAATAACAATAATAACAACGAAAGAATATTCAATTCTGGTGAGAGAAAAGATATGATATTTCGATTCAAATCAGGGACGAAGTCAGAACTTTGAGGTTGGGGTGAAAAACTACAACAGTATGCTGAAATACATATAAAACTGCAAAAAAAAAAAATGTTTTGGGGGGAATTTGATCAAATATTCCGAACTACATATAAAATTTACTAGATCTAGTAGGATTTTTAAAAATCTCGGGAGCAACTGCCCCACCCGCACTTGTTTTCGTCCCTGATTCAAATATGACCAAAATTATTCTTGTCGATAGGTTTGATGGAAGAAATTTTTTAGAAAGACTGAGAGGAAAACGGATGATGTTTGTTGGAGATTCAGTGAGTTTGAATCAATGGCAATCTCTCACATGAATGCTTCATAAGGCAGTCCCGCAAGCTAAGTATGCCATAGAGAGAACCGACGGAGTCTCCAATTTTAATTTCAAGGTAAGGCCATAGGCATCATCAATTTCTCATCACATTATATCTTTTTTCTCTTTGGTTTTAATTCGGTTTTATTCAAGGTTGTTAAAAACGCGATTTTAGAGGGGTGTAGAATCGTAAACTTGTAAATCGTAAAATCGTATCAAAAAAATTAAAATATATATTTTATATGTAAATAATAATAAGTAACATATAAATCATATTATATGGTCGAACAATATGAGAAAAATTTATAAAACATAGTTTCACAAGTTTTTCAAAAATTAAATAACGCAACAAAGTTCACAATAAAGAACTTACAAGTCTTTTAAAATATAAAGAAGACCGAACCATTTATCGGTGTCACAAGACTGCAAATGTACAAAATACCATATCATACTGAAAACAATTAAAAAAATTAGAAATTATAAAAAATTAGACACACACGAGATACCAGGAGTAGAA
>JAOWBF010000037.1:13315181-13328664 GCA_028566175.1 Vinca major
ATATTACTCTCTTAAATAGAATTAGTTAGTAGTATACAAGTTCTATTTAAGAGAGTAATATTGATATTTGACTAATAAAATATTTTTTTTACTTTCTTAATTTACGCTATATGTCCTAAACAACTTATATTAAGGAATATACATTGGTACTGATTATTTATTGTGTTTAATTTAGTGAGTGTAAAAAAATAATTAAAATATGTTTATTTTTCCTCGGTTTTCGCCGACCTTTAAATGGAAAGAATACTGATGCTTTAATAATAGAATTTATCCATTCATTTTTTTCCTTTCCTTTGGGAAAAAACTATCTAAAACGCTACAAACTTTAAATCCTTTCGTATCCTCCCCTTCTCTCCGCCACGGTACAGTGCGGATGTTCCGCAACGTGTGCAACATTTCTCGGCCGTCGGATTAACAATTTGACATATGAGATTATTTGGATCTCAATATCTATTATGAAAAAGGTGTTAAGATAAATGATTGATCTAACAGAGGCGGAACGGGTAATTCCGCACATGAAGAACTTTCCTTATATGTTGGATTAAAATTTTGACGGTTAAAATTGATTTAAATAAGACATGTTTTGAACCTCTAACACATTCGTGTTTTTTAGCCTCAGAACAGTTGTCCTAAATCTCATAACACCTATTTTGAGACTGAGAACACTCTCCTAAAGCGTTATGTATGTAATGAAAAAAAATTGTTCCGCATAAAATACGGACTGGTCTTAAACATTTCCTTCAATCTAAATGGAGGGAAGGGCCAAATGATTAAAAAAAAGGATAATCCAACAGAAATGGAGTTGGAGAGGAAGACAGATAAACAAAAGACTAATTTTTTTTTTGCTAAATAAACAAAAGACTAAATTGAAAAGCAAAAAAAAGGTTCATTTTTCCTGAAAAGGTAGACATCATTCAAGTCTTGAGGACACTCAATTCTTATTCTTAAGCTTCCCAAAAGGTTCTCCTTTCTTCTTAACCTTTTTCCCCCTTTGAAGTTCAGCACAACCTCTAAAGCTTTTGATAAAGGACCTCCTTTTGTCAGCCCAACAAAGATTTCAGCCTTAGTCTTATTATAGTTCACGGCTAAGGTGCGGAACGCCCTTTTGGTCCGTATACGCGGGACAAAAATTCGGCCGTCGAATTAATTTTTTAGCGGTTGAGATTGATTTAAAAATGAACAACTGTTCATTTTATGAACAGTTATGAACAGATGTTCACAAAGGCAAAAAAAGTGTTCCACATGTGCGAAAAAATAGCTGTTCCGCTTTATAAGGGTTTGCTGTAATAATTACAGTTAGTGAAGTTTAAAGCTTCTTCCTTTATTTTTTATTTTTTCTTTTCTCACCTTTTGGTTAAGAAAACCAAAAAGGTTCATGAATGATTAAACCAAACATGGTAAACTAAAACCCTTTTTTTTCTTTTTTCTTTTTACAGTTTGCACAGTATTTACAGAGTATGAAAAGTTGGCTGTCTGCTCTCAGATTCTTTCTGAGCATAATTTGAAGCTCTGGATACTTTGACAAGTAAAAATGTAATCCTCTTGAAAGCAAATAAGAGTAAATAGCTATTTAGGCCACTAACCTATATACGCTTTGCTGTTTTGACACTCAACTAGTTTTGGCTAATTATATCACTCTAATATTTATGTATGGTTGAAAATAAATTGCCATCATTTTTTTGTGTTGATTTATGGTCAAATTAGACACGTAATAGACATGTAACCAATCATACATGTGTATCAAAATTGGAAAACAAGCCTAATGTATAAAAAATGTATAGATAATGAGAAATTGTTAATGCTTCTTAATTAAATATTAAGAGTTTGACTCTAGTTTGGTGTCACAATTGTAACATGTAGGAATCCATATCGAAAAAATGTATGTTTATATCTCAACTAAATTAGTTGCACTAATAATAATTGTATGCATAGTATTAAAAAAGAAAAAAGAAAGAGCATAGAAATCTCTAAATCTGAAAAATAGATTAACCATATTGTCCACGTAAGCCACCTATAAGCCCAACATGAATCTATTTAAAGTTTAGGCCGAAGTTTACTAAATAAAGCCCAAAACAAGTTGATTGCATAGACCGCCTCCTGGGCCATTAAGAGGACTATAATTGACTTTTCTTTTCTTTTCGCAACACAATAATGCAATCTCATTTTAAAAATAACTATTTTTTACTAAAAATAATTATTATTTTAGTTGAAATAATTATCCCTTTTTAAAAAAATTAATCGTTAGATAAAATTGGTTAGCGAATTGATAAATGAATCGTCAAGAAAACATGAATTATCATCCAAACTTTAGCCACTTAATAAAACTAAAATTAAAAAAAAAAAAAAAACTGTTGCCATCGTCCCATTAGGAAATTTTTTATATCTGTCAATCCATATCTTTACTTATAGATCTTGTGGTCTCGAATGATTCAGAATGAGGAAAGACAAGAAACTGTCTCAATTCTCATTATATAATAATGTGAAGCATTGTGAACAAAATTATCTCTTATATTAAAATGTTAAAGGACTAAAAAGAAAAAAAGCTAAGTGAGAAACAATATTAGTACCGACTTAAGAGCATGCACATGCCACTGATTAACAACGGCTGCCAATAACCTCTTTACAATTTCTTCAGCCACAAGCAACAAATTAGGACTTTTCTAAGTTAAAATAAGACTAACATAACACTATATTTAATAAATTTGTTAGTTAAGATGTGTCGCAGATACGGTTGTTATGGGCTTTAGAGCATTGAATTGTTATTATATATTCAACATTGCTCTTGTACTAGCTAGGCTTGATATTTCTGAGTTAATACATGAAATTAAATACCTCACTCTACTACAGATCGATGCATAAAAGAAAGTCTTTTAATTCTCTATTTTTATGCATTGAAAAAAGATGAACCAAACCACATGGCATGGGATTCACTTTTAATTTGGAATCATCGCTTTATCTTCTCTTTATAAGAAAAAGTCCTAATTTTTAATCAATTCATAGAAACTTAACCATGCAAATTTCAATTTTTTTGGGTGCAAGAAGACTCAGCAGTACTACTTTTACCTTTCCAAGTTGTCTTCCACTTAATCTAAAAGAAAACCAATCTATAAATATCTTGATGAATCTCCAATTCTTTCTCCCAACTAATCTCATCTTCATATACAATGGCTACAACAACTATTCCATCACCAATATTTCCATATGATCAGCAGCAGCAGCAGCAGCAAGGGGGAGAAGAGGCGGTGCCGATTCCCGGAGCGGTGTCTAATTCTGGCTGGCATTCCTCAGGGTCTATAGGACCTTTTTTTGCTGTTATTTCTGTGCTTACAGTTCTTGCTATTATTTCTTGCATTTTGGGGAGGATTTGTAGAGGTCGAAGGTTGTCGTCTCCATTGGAGAGCTTTAAGGACAGAGGCTGCTGCTGCTTTGATTTTTGGTGGTTAAAGAGGAAATGTTGCTTGGGTTGTGTTGAGGGACAAATTCTTGGAAACAAGGGTTTGGATGGTCATAAGGAAAATAATGATGGTAAGGTTCAGGATAGTGCTGTTTAAATCCATTTTGTTGAGGACGTGGTGATGCATTATCAATCATCAAATCAGTTTGACTGAATAATTATCCTAAGACCGTCATTCTTTATGATTTTTTTATCTTTGTAACCGTCATTATTTACAAAGCAGACAACTTTATTGCTTTTTTTTTTTTTTTATCTATCTGAATTACAAGTTATATAATTGATGATTAAACTATACTATTATTCTATTAGTATTAATTACGATTATTTTTTTTTAATACTTTACTTTCTTTCTTATACTATATGGGATCAAACTAAGTTAAAGGTGTTAATTCTTAAAGATGAGTTGTCGTGATCAATTATATTAGTGTTTCTCTATTAATAGGTGAACGGTTAATTTTTTTTTTCCAAATGAAAATGAAAATGATGCATTATCAGTCATGTAAGATCAATAATAAATGTTTGACATACAAATTCTCAATATAACATCAAGTTATATATCTTATCCCACACATTTTGCTCCCAAAAAGAATTTAAGAAAATACGTCACATTCAACTAGATTAGTATGTCGCTAATGATAAGTGAACCGTAAAGAATTTCTTTAATAGACCGAAAGTAATGTATAACCATTCTTTTAACAAAATGTCTGAGATGCAAATTCTCAATATGACATCAAAGTTATCTTATCCTGGGCTTTACTCTAAAAAAATTAAGAAAAATACTCATTAATTATGACCTTATCTAATTTGACCTTCTGAAGGATGTCGGAAATAGCTGAAAATGTCACTATAAGTGGCTAGAAAGATTCAAGGTCCTCCATACCAAAAAGGCAACAATATCAATATCCACCGACACGCAAATATTTTGTCACAAAAAAAAAAACATATATTCAAACAAACCTCACGCTTAAAACAAACCACAAAATCCCTCCAGCCAACCTTGCAATTCAACCAGATTCAGAAGGAAAAAAAAAACATCATTGTTCTTGATTCACCACCATTTTTTTCATCTTTTTTTTCCTTCTCTTTTTCCCTTATCTTGCAAATGGTATTAAATACATTAGACAGGTTGACAGGACAATGCTACAAGTTAAAGAACTGAATCAGCTTAGGGACATTTTTTCGAGATTCGATATGGATTCGGATGGAAGCCTAACTTTATTAGAGCTAGCTGCATTGTTAAGATCATTGGGATTAAAGCCATCAGGTGATCAAATTTATGTTTTATTAGCAAATATGGATTCAAATGGTAATGGGGCTGTGGAATTTGATGAGTTGGTTAATGCCATAATGCCAGACATTAATGAAGAATTTTTGTTTAATCAAGAACAACTCTTGGAGGTCTTTAAATCTTTTGATCGCGATGGTAATGGTTATATTACGTTGGCTGAACTCGCGGGATCAATGGCTAAAATGGGTCAGCCATTGACGTATCGCGAGTTAACCGAGATGATTCAAGAAGCTGATACTGATGGAGATGGTGTTATTAATTTCAATGAGTTTGCAAATGTTATGGCTAAATCTGCTGCAGATTTTCTGGGCCTTGCTGATGGGTTGTTGACATTTTCTTGATGTATATATATATAAAAAATATATATAGGATTTAGTTGATGATACATTCATTGTATGTATTAATAAGATTAAATGTTAATAACAGGATTTTTTTTATTATTCTGAGGATTTTTTTTTTGGGTATAATTAACAGGACAATTTTGATTGATAGTTCTTGTATGGTTGAGAAATGTACATGAATAAGAACAATGTTACCCCCCCTCCCCAGCCTACTTAAGGCCCAATATGCCCTTCCTACAGGAAAAAATCGGTTACTTTTGTATGTTAGGCATGGATGAAAAGAGGCTGCTGTGTTTCTCTTCCTTTTTTTTTTGATGAAAAGTGTTTCTCTTCCTTCTGATTACTATAACTTTTTCCTCTTTTTTTAACCCGGTGTCAGGCAGTATTTGCCCGAGTAATGGGTTCGAATCTGTAGGGCACCTTGCCCAACCTGACAGGAACACCCGACAATTGTTGCTTCCGGATATTGAACTCGGGATCCATGGTCCAGAGTGAAGGGCTTCCCCCATTGGGGGCAGATCCCTCATAATGACACAGAGTGATTCTTTTGCATATAATTTACAGTTTCCATTTTGGCAATGAATTGCTGCAAAGAGAGAAGAAGAAAATGTATTTTCCATTTTTAACTAGAATTGGACTGATATGCAAAATTTCTGTGATGTTTTACATATAATTATGACAGGCAAAGAATTGCATTTAGTATAGCCCTCAAATCCATGAATACATAAGAATTCCCTTTAAACTACTTCCTGATAATCTAAAAGTGCTTATGTGATAAAACCTGAAGATATGCAGCACAAGACTAGGTGAAGCACGTCACAGCATGTTTCTGTTTTCTTGTCCGAGGATGGTCTCTCTGGCAACTTTATTGTTTTTTTTTTTTTTTAATTATCGGGGAAGGAGTACAAGTATCGAACCTGAGACCTATGGTTCTGAGTCGGAAATGTTGCGCCAGCCTTCCTTGATGTCTCTCTGGCAACTAGATTCCGTAAAGACCAGAAAGCAGAGTTTTATCGTGGTACACTGATCCATCTCTGGTAGACCATCTTTTAGCACCGAGTATCATCAGAATGCGCATGCATCAACTGTATCTTCTGGTGGTACATTGGGAAGGAATGCATTTGAATGGCTGTGTATGTGAAGTATGGCAAGAGAGCCGAGCCAAGAATCAGAGGTATAACGAGCCAAAAGGAGGGCGATGGTGCACAGGCCTCAACGAAAACCATGAAAGCTGTAGTAGATATATCAGGATCTATAGCTCCAAAAACCAAGAGAAATACATACCAAAATGCAACTCCTCCCCAGATTAAGAGATGCTGTATATACGTAAAGTAATTAATAGAAATCGCCATTTGACAGTTTACCACCCATACTAAACAAGTATACATGGTAGCGCCGAGGATCTCTAATCCAACAACTTCTCCATTTTTACGAAAGGCTTGCTCCTCCATCCCGTAAATGGTTATAAAGAAAATGCAGAAGGAGGCAAAAAGACCATTCAATTGCCAGCCAATGATCCTGAACCAACTAAAAAGAACGTTTTGTGTGCCTTGTTGATAGAGTGCTGGGAACTGCAAGCCAGAACACCATTGTTATGAAGTCGATCATAAAAATATAAAAAGAACAGCGAGATCATATTTTACATTCTAACCTTGAGACAGCTCCTTGCAGGAATGTCCTGATCAAAGATTCCAAGGGCTAGCGGAGGGAGTGATGTAAATAAGACATTATAGAGTGACAAAAACCATTCGTTATATGCAGGTTGCCCGGAGAAAGATGCAAACATTTGATAGAATACAATAGTGAAACCAAATGCGATGTTCTTGTAAAAGAAATAACATATCTGCAACAAGAGCAAAGAAAATGGTGCATCAGTTACTGAGAACCAAAAGTTCCAAGTAAAAAAGTCCAGAATGTTTACCATGAGTGAGATCCTTCTATAGCACCAATGTCCATGCACGAGTAGTAAGCGCTCCAGAAAGCGGAATTGCCCAATTGCTATGTCACTTGACATCACTGCCTAAAATCAAATCATTCGGGACATCAGTACCATTTCCTAGCACTGCCCATTACATTGAACTATATGTTTAGGCAATGGTTACCTGCATTCCTTCAGAACCGCTTATGCCGACACCAATATCTGCTTCTTGAAGCATTCCAACATCATTTGCCCCATCTCCAATTGCAAGAGTTGTTTTACCGGTTCTCAGTTTGACCATTCTTGTAACCTGCAACACAGTTGTAATTTCGAATAAGAAATCATTTAGGACAAACTTTTGTGTTATTTTTTATAAATGAACCCCAAAAGTGATGTTGACAAGAGAATTGGAAAAGAAATTGTATATGACGCGACTCACTAGTGCTTTTTGTTTGGGTGATGACCGACAGCATATGACGGTTGCACAGCCGATGGCAAGGTCTAAAAACATGTCCTTCAAATCATCATCCAAAGCATAAGTAAGAGCCTTCCCATCAATGATCAAGGAAAATGATTCGTGTTTCCCACTTGAAGCTGCAAGAAGGTCATTCCCCTTCATAATCTGCTGGAGGATGCTTGCCTTCAGTGCCTACAGTAATCAATGAAATTCTCGTCTCCTTGAGTTGAAGCAAATCAAACGCCTTTGCAATTTTACTGGTAGCAGGAAGCTTAACAAAAGAAAATTCTTGGACTTACCTCACTGTCTGCCGACTCTTCAATGGATTTTTGCAGTGCATCCAATTCTGAATTCTCCAAGCTAATTATTATCTGTTGCATTCCTTCTCTAAGCAAGCTACAAGCGAAACTGCCAAATTAAACCAAAGTCAGAAACCCTTTTAATTGCCTAAAGAGTTATTATGAGTCCCTATTCAGCCTAAGCAACCATACCCAATATTGATTGCAGTCTCCATTTTATCTCCTGTCAAAACCCATATTTTTATTCCAGCTTGTGCAAGCTTGTAAATACACTGAGGAACCTTCATCGCCCAAAAGCAAATATCAAACTCAAAATTCTATACATGATATCTTGAGTGAATTGAGCTATGTCTAACATGAAAATGTATTTTGATTTAATCATTGCATAAATGTCGTCATATTTGTCATTTTTCAACGATAATGAATCAAAGTCTTTAAGAGGAAGGATAACGAATTTCACAAATAGAAATTTAAAGATTTATCTTAAACTAATGAAATGTTTATTGTGAGCTTACACCAGTTTGGAGTTTATCTTCAACAGCTGTTGCACCAAGAAGAATCAAATCCTTCTCAATCTTTTCTGCAACAGCTTCCACCATTTTCTCCTGATCCGCACTCACAGAATTTTTGGCTTTCATAAATTCTTCTTCAAACTTCCAATACTCTTCCTCATCAAGATGACGATATGCAAGTACCACAGTCCTTAGGCCAGCATTTGCATATTCATTGATATGTACTCTTGTCCTCTCTTCAAACTCCCTTCCATTAACTGCCAGTCTTTGAAACATGACGCTGCCAGTGAACACCAATTCAATAAGTTAAAACAAAGAACTCTGGAGGAACAAGAATAAGTGGATAGTCGAGGGAAAGTTCAAGAAAAAAGTAGATGGCCGTCAGTACTAGATTAAATAATGTTCCAAAGGGAGTACTATGGAGGAAAGCTCTAAAGCAAGAAATTTATACATATACTTCAGTGACTTTAAAAAATGGCAATCTAAGTCATATGCAGTTAAAGTGGCAAGAAATAAGATCTATGTCAAGGACGGATAGCACAGTTGGTGTAGCACTTCAGACTCGGAACCATAGGTCCGACAACCCCTCTCTTACTCATAAGATCCATAGACATTGCAATTTAAGGTACAATAGGGGGAAGGAATTGCTCTTACTCATAAACCAACTATGACCAAAAAAAGAATCATCAAGAATCTATCCTCAAAGAAATTAACTTTCTAACCTGTCGGCACCTTTGCAAAGTAGAAGCAGCTTCCCCTCCTCATCTCTTATAACTACAGACATCCTCTTTCTTGAGCTACTGAATTCAATGACGTTTAGAAGTTTATATACTCTGAAATTTTGAAGAAAAAAAAAAAAAAGACACATTAAGTCCTGATTCATACTAGAATATAAAATAAACAAGTTTATAGATTGAACACAGTCCAAAGAACAAAAGTAGTTAAACTAAAGTACGAATGAGTTGCTGAAGAAAGACTCATATAACGAAATTTTTCAAGAAATGTGAATAAATATTTGATGGACAAGTGACCTTTTAATCCTCCTGCCAGATGATGGATCTAGCTCATAAACAGAGATGCTTGTTTGAGACCTCTCACAAAACTCAAACCCGAGTTCTCTGGCTGCAATTACGAATGCTGCTTCATCTGGTGATTCTGCTTCATATGAAACTGTTCCTGTTTCTTCATCCACGTCAGGTATGGCCGTATGGCAGATGGCCAATAACCGAAAAAATATCAGGATAACATCTGAATGAGGTTCATTGACCCAGCAGCCATTCATGATCCTTTCATCTTTAAAATTAAATCCTTTGATAAATTGCTTAGGTTGAGAAAGACCTTCAATAACATCTTTATCAGAAATCTTTTCAGCCAAAGATGACTTCTTTCTCCAGGCTATAGCCTTCTCCACTTCAGTGATTCCATGACCATAGGAAGTCCCTGCAATAGAACACTTAACAAATTCCATGGAGTTGCAAGTCAGAGTTCCTGTTTTATCCGAAAGAATTGTGTCAACCTGGCCGAGTTCTTCATTCAAATTAGAGGTACGCGCTCTTGCAGGCTTGTCACTTTCCTCATCATACATGTGCAAATCTTTGTTGATGAGCAAGCTCTGAAGGATTTTCACAATTTCTATGGAAACATATACGGAGATCGGAATCACGTACCCATATAACAAAAGTGCAGTAAAGAATTGCAGCACTGCAGCAATAGCTGCCCTTCTCGGATTGTAGTAAATGGTAGTCTTGTCTGGTCTAAGATACCACCTTGTCATCCAGCCGTTCCCCAGGTCCTCTCTAGTTGCAATCCCAAAGAACACTGAACCAATAAAAGATACAAGAACTAGAACACCAAACAGAAAGTAGACGAGCTTATCTGTTCTTTTTTCAATCTTGCTCCTTTTGGATGGGGGTTCTACTGAATTTTGCATAACCTTTGTGTCATGGCCTGTGAAGATAACCACTCCATAGATATAATCTGTGTTTCTTAGCTTTGAATCTCTTAGCAGCAGTTGGCGAAGTGTAAGGGGGTACTGTCGTCCTTCAACCTCCAAACTTCCGATAAATGAATATAAATTTGCATTAGGGTCTTCACATCTAATTATTCCTCTGAAAGTTTGAAATGCAGAATCATCAATTAGTATTGATGTTGCTTCTATTGCTTGCTTTAGTTTCAAATTCGTTTCTCCGTCAAGGTTTGATGTCTCAACATAGCAAATTGGATCGTCATAACTTGATGAAAGTAAGATAAGATCTGCTGGAAAGAATTCATCCTTCTCCACTTTCACTACATCACCAACTCTCAATTCCATCCACTTGACATTCTCAAAAATACCGTTGCCTTGGTGCACTTTAACGTGTCTGTTGTTTACTTGAATATCCTGATATCATTCCAGTACACTAGACTATAATTCGGATGAGATAGAAGAATATACAATGTAGAACTGTGTTTAAAAAAGAGGCGAGGCGATGCGATGATGAAAACGCCTCCGAGGTCTGAGGCGAGGCGGTGTCCATGAGGCGAGGCCAAGTTTGAAGTTATTGTGACTGTTACGTGGTACTACAAGTATAATATGGTCTTCTTTTCATTTACTCACGTTCAAAACTTAAGAAAAGTATTCATTTGAAGTTATTGAGACAATAATTATGCATTTTACTGGCTTAATGCTTGTCTTTATGTATCACCGAGTTTGACGTTGATGAGAATGATGATGATGAGGACGATGGGTATTAGTTTGTATGAGATGATGTATGAATATGCTTTATGTTTTATTTTCCATTTTTTTTACTCAACTTTAAGATGTTGGGCACTTGTAAATAGGCATTTTTTTTGGAGGGTGGGAGGGGCAAAGATATGGAAAACAAATTACCAAAAGGCCTAGAAAAATCAATACATAAGACGTAATTTAAAAAATTCCACCTCACCCCAAACCCATTGGTTCCATCTTTTGTATTTGGCTTGGTTCTGGAAGTATCAGTATGGGAGAAAAAAGGGAAAAGGATCAATCTTTTTTGTTTCAGCAGGTTGGTTTATACATGTCCAGATTGGGAGGTATCCCTCTCTTTGAATTGGGTTTTCTAGAATAGTTGGGAGAGAGCTGATATTCTATGTTACTCGGTCGGACTCGGGTACAGGTATGTATTTAGGTGTCGGGTACTTCAACATCTACCACAAAGTATCTGATCGGTGTTGACTAGATCCAGTAAGTATGTCATACCCATACCCACGTTGTGTCATGTCGTGCCGACACGGGTATGTCAGGCATAAACGAAGAGTACAAGTAACATAGCTGATATTTTCAAGGTTTAGAAGTATATGCAAATGATCAATTTCCTGTTTTCCGCGACCGATAATTGGTAAATTTTTAGGTTCAGTTTGTGTAGGATGATTGCTGATGGAATTTTCTGAATTGTTTTGGTTGAATTAGTATTTGATAAATGTAAGAATCCTGTTAGCGTCTTGGATAGGTTGCATGTAGATACATATGTTCTTACAAGAAACTAAATACGTTTATGCAAGTCGAGTAATTGTAGTTTAAAGATTTCTTTAAATAGGATAAATTATAAAATCATTTCTTTGACAGGAATTGCTTAAAAAACGTAAGGAAGGTGGAGAAGCAGATGGTGAAGATGCCATTGCTGCACAAGTAAGTTTAATTACTTGAAGTCCCTAGTCTGCCTCCTTTCTTCTTCTTTTTAAAGAAAACATTTGCAAATAAATATTGGAACTGTTATTTCTTTTTGTTCCTTATGATTGGCAAGGGTTGTTGTATATTCGAAAATTTCTCACAGCCTACCTGACTGTGCTTTACATTTATAGCTGCAATTTGAACTGATAGGCTGGCATATGGTGAATTGAACAAGTTTCTTGTGCCCAAATTATGGAGTGTATAGTCATCTACGACATGGTTTTTATATGATATAGTAAAATCAATTATGATATGTGCACAGAGAGAGAATGGGTGGTTCAATGGTTTAGAAGTACTCCCAAGTTCCCATGATGTTCTCATAGGAGGTGAATGTCAAAATCAGTTTTAGTTAATGACCTTGCCTTCATATCTTGAAAGACTAAGTTACTTGTTAATGTTATTCTGAATATTTTCTGAGGATTATTGGACAGTTGTAGACTTGTAGGAGTTTGTTAGGTGCCACTTTTTACCCCTTGTGTTTATAATATCGGAAGATAAGGTATGGAAGAAGGTGAGATGCAATAAGTTTAACAACATAGGCGATACTGTTGAGTTGAAGAAAACAGCAAAGGGATAAAGGATCTGAGTAATATTCATCTAAATTCCTCTTCTTTCTTGTGCACTTATTTTGGTGGATCAAACTTGGGAGTCTGAATGCTGCCAAACATACTCTGGTAACTGACCCTTTTCTTTTGTAGCTGATAATTCGGTAAGTTTGCTACATGGGTTCTTAACCTGAACTTTAATGAACACTGATTAGTGCTTTTACATGACAACTATTTTTACTCATTCAGCTCATATTTTTCATGTGGAAGCATGAAGAGTAAGGGGTTAATTATGTTCTTGTTTCAAATTTCATGAATCACATCTGTGCTATTAATTCTGGAGGCGTCTTGCAGAATTTCATAATTTGTTTTTGTTTATGTGATAGTACATGATCTATGTTTGAAGTTATGTTTTTCTCCTTAAAGTTCTCTGGGATTTCTCACACGACTGTTTGCAGGTTCGTCGTTTGGCAATGGAAGTTAGACAGATGGCTTCTAATCGTTCAATTACAGTCCTTAATGGAGGTCCTGGGAAAAATGGTAATTTAGAGTAGTTAGATTCTGCTTCAAATAATCGGACAGTATCTACTGAATCTTGCATCATTAATGTGATAAAATGCTGCTTTTATGTTTAGTTCTAAAGGCCAAAACCTAAGTTTTGGCATTTTCGGTATAATCTCTCATGTTTTCTGTTTGTCTCCCTTAGGATTTGCGCTCCTGGTACCAGCTGCTGCTCTCGGGGCCTTGGGTTATGGATATATGTGGTGGAAGGTACATAAGGAGATTTTCACCTTTTTATTTATTTATTTTATTTATTGGGGGAGAGGACCTATTTCAAGAAGCGGGGAGGGGATTCGAACTCATGACATCTACGTCAAGAGACCTCAACCGTGACCACTAGACTAATGCCTGAGATTTTCACCTGATTCCTAATATTACTGTCTTTTTCTTTGGAATTCATTCATTTGTCGCGTGCAATTT
>JAOWBF010000037.1:13328764-13339406 GCA_028566175.1 Vinca major
CATATGCAGACAACATAAACCAGAACAATGATGTACGCAGACAACATAAACATGGTACAGAATCTTGTATAGGACAAGTCACTTCATCCATAACCAACAATAAAGAGAAACGGAGCAAGTTCTGAACCTTGATGCACACCAATCTCAAAATTATAACTTGAACTATTTGTGCTAGCTAAGGACTTCCCATAACGTAACAAGAAATTTTACAAGCTAACAAATTCAATATTTTTGTTTAGCATACAAATGAGACAATGCAAAGCACATTTTTAACTCCCTTCAAATGCTTCTTTCGTCTATGATCCTTTAACCCCCAAAAGCTACCTATGCCTCCATACATTTTGCCTCCAGGAAACAATCGAAAGGAATACAATCACGGAACCAAGACAGACCTTTAAGCACCACCATCAACCCCAAAGGAGGTAATGGGGGTGATTTTTCCCATCAAAGGAAATCATCAAGAAATAGACCAGCAGAGTTTCCCCAGAAATGTAACTGGAGATCAAAACATGCCATAAAGCAATCTCAATCCTTGTATTTACGTCTTTCTTTTGTCTCTCCATGTTCTCTCCTGGAGCTATGACGGGAATGTCTCTCTGGAGAGTCCCTGTCTCTATGCTTCCGGTGCTTTGATCCCCTTCTGCTGCTACTTTTTTCATGAGACGACCTCTTCCTTTTCTCTTTTGACCTAGAATGATGTCGATCTCGAGAATCATCAGAGGTATCATCATCCGAATTGGTGTTTCTATGCCGCCGCCGGCTGTGTTTTCTCCTCTCATCTTCTGATGAATCACTGCTCCAACTTTGATGCCGTTTCGTAGTACATTTATCTTTCTTCTCTTCTCTAGCTACCTTCTCATATTTGTCTTTGTTGCCATATATCTCAGAAGTACCAGAGCCATTTATGTCATTGAAGGCGTCAGTAATCTCCATCGGTTCCTTGTTACGTTCATCGTCCTGCATAATACGTCCATGAAATTGTGTGGTTTGTGCCATCTCTGGGACCATGGAACTCCCACTAGCAGCATAAACAGTGGCTGAACTAGCATTTCCAGCTCGCTGTATCTCCTTTTCTCCTTTCTCGAGAGTTTTAGTTTCCTTGCGAGTGGATGGGCCATTATCTTTAATTTCAGTGTAACGCTGGTCCGGCGGAACCTCCAGGCCAAGCTCTTTGCCCAAGGATTCCAAGAAGTCACCAGCTATCAACCGATTCAGAGTCGTATTTGCTTCAGTTTTCTTCTGCGGACCCTCAGCTTGCTTCAGATTACTATCTTCCTCATCATCATCCGAGTCATCCGAAAAAATAGCCTACACAAGGAAGATGGTTAAGACAAAAGCCTTGGAAAAGTAAAGGGAAAAAAACTTTTAAAAATTAAAGAACAAATCAATTTACAAACATTTTGAACTTGCATTGGGGAACATAAACCAATCGTTAGGTGGCAGTGAATAGAACCCTGCATTTAAAAATCATATATCGTTTCCACACGTAAATAAAAATGCATATTTCACTCGGAATAACAAAAACATGCTATATTCCATCTGCAAAGAAAGGGACTTGGTATGTATAATCATGTATACGGCCTTGCATTATGAAACAGAGGGAGTATAATTGAAAAAGCACTTCAACTGTAGACAGAAATTTTAACATTTCTGGATAAACCTCATAGAAACCCAACATATCAGGATGTTAATACCTTATAAAGATCAACAGGTCTCTCGATCTTTTCAGCTTCAACATCAACTTTGACTTCCTCCTCCACTATCTCCTTGCCTTTCTCTTTGCTGTCCATCCGGGAAATGGATGACGAGTCCCCATCCAGAGTAAAATTCTCTTCCACTTTCGAAGACGCAACAGTGTTGGGCATAAAGATAAGAGTATCCATTTTGCTTCTGGGTCGTGGAGCTGGAGGTGGCTGCAAAACAGCAACATGGTAAGATAATACTACTACTTGGAAGAAGGAAGAACAAACACCCCCACCCCGGTAGGCCCGCGGGACAACAAGACAATCAGAGAGTTCCTATGCAGTAGCAAATAAACTAACAATATGAATGTCTAAAATGAAAGAGAAAATTGAAGAAACCATAATAACTGATGAGAACTGAATAAATTAAGTCTGAATAAGCAGACAGAAACAGGAGAAACTTTCTGCCTACCGATTTCTAATGTCTCCTAACCAGAAAATGGGATCATCTTTGAGATGAAGATTAACTATATTGGATGTCCACATTTAACCTGACAAAGAGGCGTAGGAGCATTTTGACTGTTCATATTTCATCCGTTCTTTAAGGTAAAACCTAAACCCGAAATAAAACATGAACATTCATTTTGGAATATGGATTATTAAATTGAACACCTTGCACTTCACTACCAAGACTTCTTTTTTCTTTTCCTTTGTAATAACCATTGAGCAACGGAAGTTCAAAATCAACTCGGACTAAGTCTGAATTTCAGGGAACAACAAAAGTGCAAATGCTCCTATTGCGATTATCTTTTTCGTTTTCAAACTACTCTTATTCCATCTGTAGTCATAATTTATAATTAAGAAGTAGGTAGGAATAAAGCAAATAAAACATTCTGCAGAACATAATTATAGTACTTGAATGAAAATAAAAAATTTAACAAGAGTACCTTTCCCATATAAGGATCAATCAAATCAAACCGCTTGCACAAAATAGGTGAAGGCCGCCACTGAAACTCTTCCCGTTTTGGATATCTTCCTTTAACCAATTCCTCATCTTGTATGACTTTGGCTGGCTATCAACAATTTTAAGGCAAACAGAGTTGGAACTGTAACAGTATAATTTACAAAAAGACGATAATTATTGTGAAAGAGTGTGGTAGTGAACTATGTTCAATTGATACCTCCAATGCACTAGTAGTAAACTGCAATCCTGAAGTTGATAACATATCTGCAAAGAACTGACTCGGGGTCTTACTTTCTTTTCCTGATTTCCCCTTCTCAAGGGTCTCAGCTGCAGCCTCAAAATCTAGTCGCTCACGTGCACGAGCAGCTTCCGACATGTTACTTGCCCCACCAGCATCTTTAGAGCGCAGACCTCCTAGATACTTCTCTTTCAAGAATTGCTCAAATCTTTCTTGCTTAGCAGGATCCTCTCGGAAAGGTCTTGCATCTTCCGGCAGTTCACTCTGTATTAGCAAGATGAAAGTAAGTTGTAGTAAAAAACACACACAATCTCACTACACAATTCATATCACATCCATGGTTAAAACTCCTACTAAAACACTGATAATATCCCATGTTAAAATTAGCATCAAGGATTGAGCTACTCACAAGTGATGCAGGCTTGGTGAATGTATCTGAAAGGTTAAATTGTAGATTGACATTTTCTGCAGAACTAGCAGAGGTAGCAGAATCTCTGATGCTTCTATCAAGTGGCTTTTCTCCTAAAATTTTGCCACGGCTTTCAGCGGTCATCTTCTCTACATTTTGAAATATTTTCCCATCCAAATGTTGTTTGTTCTGATCTGTTCGCTTCTGTCTTCCTTCCCATAATTTCCTAGCATAATAATCATGTCCATTTCCCCCAAACAGGAAGGCAAATAATGGGTTTGACTGATTCTTTTCCCGGGAAAGGTCCTCGAATAATTTACCACAACGAGCTACTAAAGTTGCCATTCCATCAATCAAGATTTTGAGATTATTATCCTCTGGAGGTAGAGCTTCAGGAGGACCAGTTTCAGGGTATCTGCTGCCAACATCAAGGGGAGCGGTAAACTTATGATGAGGGTCAAAATCCTTCGGAACTACTGGAGCATCAAATCTGCAAACATGTTACAAAGAGAGTTAATGATGATCTTGGGGATGAGTAAGAAACAGATGAAAGAAATACCCTCTGTTAAGGGAAGAAATGGTCAAACAAAATTGTGTAGTTATCAGAAACTACATTATGAAACATGGCTACTAATTGAGAATGACCATCTATATTCATTTTCACAACGTGGCTTACTTAACAAGTCACCACTTCAGCCATAAGAATTTTGTTTCATTGACAGAAAACTAAAATTAAACACATACACTAAAGAAACTAACACAGACAGTTACCTCTCTAACTTGTAGTCAGAAATTGATGCAGCCTTAAAGCCTGGCAAAACTCCATCTTTCGTCTTAGGCAATATTTTCACATCCTCAATCATCAGTGTTGAGGGCTCCTCAATTATTTCAACATTGGAATCTTCAAAATCATAACCTGTTTACAAGAATAGTTAGCAAGATCAACTTTGCATTTTCACCAAAAACAATCATCTTCCAAAGAAGCAGAAAGAAGTCAAAGGGTTACAAGAGAGGGTACTTCATTTCATTACAAATATACCCTAAACAAATATCTTCAAAGTAAAGACTCAGCCTGATAGAGCAACGAACACAGGCAAGAGAAAATGGTCACACAGAAATCGTGAATACCAATTTGTTTGTTTAACAATTGGAATGGAAGGCGGGAGTAGAAAAAATTGAAGAAAATGAAGCAATCTATACGAAATAGAGTTACATAGAACTTGCAGAGTAAGTCTATTAATCTCCATAACAGGGTTGTTCGTAAAAACAGATGGTTGAAAAATGTTCATAAGGAGAGGGAAAATGCAAAAGAAACGAAGGAGTCTGACTGTATTCAAAATTCCATTTTTGCTTACTAATCAAGGGTTTATGTTTGGAAGGAATAAGGAAGTTTAAGTCCACTTGCAAGTGGTACCTAATATTGAAATCATGGGGGAGAAGCCTTCATAAATGCACATACAAAACTCTCTCTCCTCACACGAACCCAGATGTTAGAAAGCAGGACAGCTGGTAAATATAGATTAAATGATTGCTAATACCTGGAGCATATACATCTTCATCCTCAATATCAAGATCCTCAAGAGCTCCGGTGCCAAAACCAGGAGCAAGCCTTCCTGCTGATGAAGTCGTACAAGAAGTTAAAGAGGTTTGGCAAAGTTTGGAAGGAAAATATGCTATTCATGATGGACAATCGGACATACACAACAAAGTCAAGGAAGTGAATTGAGAACAACTTTTTCAAGAAAAAGAAAAACTCGTAGACAAGAAATTAGAAGCATTACATTTGAAACCGAACAGACTCTCCCCAATTGAGAGAGGTTTCCGGAGGTTTCTCTCCTTGGTCGTTGATGTACGTGATCTTTTCTTCTCTGCGGAAAGGACATGAACCAACCATAATAAGCAACAAATAAATTCTAGTGAGCCAAACATGTGTTGCTCATACTACATACCTCTAAACTCAGGAGCACGCTTGAAAGGGTCAAAACCTAACCCATACAAGTCCTGCTTCGGGTTGAGTACGTAAACCTAAATGAAAAAACAAGGGGAAAAAATTTTAAGTTCAAGGAGTTGATATATGAAAACACAAACAAATAATATTTACACTACCAAATGACAAGCAAATGCATTATTAACTCAAAAAGAAATATGTTATGGATCAGGGAAGGGACTTCTGTACAGTATCCATTATTGCACACAACCCCCCTAAAAAAGTTTTTGCCTCCAATAAACAGCAGAAAATAGGATTGCATCCTCATCTTTCTAATATACATCTCCCTAAGGACCTTAACAGTATGTAATGTCAAGAAATCGAAGATGACTGTGGGCAAAATTGAAAGAAGATGACATTAGTGAAACATAAATGCCCGGCAAAATGGAAGATGACATTAGCACAACAAATTCATAGATATAAATTCACAAGATTCACAAAGAACTAAGCGTACCGGTGTACTTCTTGTGAACTGATCAGTATCATCATCAGTAGGTAGATTTGCAGAAGATTTAATGTCACCTTCAACTGTTTCTGGGACCGTAGTCCTACCCTCTGTGTCATCAGCAGCAAAGGCCATAAAAGCTTGCCTTGCTTCTCTTCGGATATCTGCATGAAGACGAAACAGATATGCTAATAAAAAGAGTGGCCAAGAGATGCTAAACCAAGCACATTCATTAGTCATTCTAAACAAAACAGAATTTCAACCAGGAGCACATTGATGACATTACTAATTTGTCATAATGCCCACCTTGATGGGGCTAAGTAGGTTCTCAGAAAGAAGCTAAAAACTAAGTGTCAACAGATTACTAAGCCAATACATCTTATTAGACGATCATAAGATGGTCCAAGTTTTCTCATAGAAACTGTACCATGTGAATCAGATGTTGAATCTTTTATTGAACGACCACGCCGCCATCCCATCTTCAACAGCAATTTGACACCTGATCCAGATTGAGGTAAACATGGTAAGAGGAAAGAATGAAACAAAATGAATAAGTAGTTACAGTACAACTGAGACGCACCAATAGACTCCGTTGCTGGAACCACTATTTCGTCAGGAACAGGTCCAGGAATAGCTGAAGGCCTAGACAACGTGTGAGGAAAGGTCAAAATAGATAGCTCAGCCTTAATGACTGGTAAATTAGGACGCTCTTACTAAAAAACAGAAGTAACAAGAGTTGAAATATAGGCTTGTTAGGATGAAAGAGGAAATGTTATTAAGGAAAAGCAGAAATTCAAGAAAGATGATGAGTCATCCTCAATAAAGTAGAACAGAAACTACATCAATGTAGCCCTCAATTCTCTTTGTGAATCTATCAATATGTCACTGAAACACAAAAATGTTATTGCCCAAAGATATGATATTACATGAAGTCTGCGCCAAAGCATCTCAATTGCAAATTGTGATCCTTAATCCGGGAACTCTTTTCTACCCATTTCGGCATAGATATATTGCTCATTAATTAGGATACGAGATAGAGAGCTGGAAAGTACCACTCTCGGCAAATTTTCAACCAAAAAAACTCAAATCACTGGCAAATTCAACAGCACAGACACAGTACAAAGAATCAAGCAAGTGAAGGGAGGATTTCAAAGGGCACAAAGGACAAAGAAACTGAAAGCCAATAAACGAATAGGAAATTGGACATTAAATTTGAACTGATATGCTTGACAGTAAAAGATAGCCAAATATGGCAACCACTTATAGCTCTTTGATTAAAAGCTCCAACAGTTGTACTTTTAAACGCTCTTTCCATAAGTACATTGATAAATCATGTAATAACCAGTGATCTCTAAATTGTCCCTCACTACCAGCTAATTGAATATTTAGGTACGAAAAACACTTGAAATTAACCTCTTCTCTTGTTCCTTCTCAGCTTGTTTGCGAGCAAGTTCTGAAGCAGTAAAGCCAAACGTGTCAAATTGCATAGATGTCCCCAAGGAGCGGCTCTCCATTTCCTAAGAATTAATAGTCCAGACATGCAAAAGAAAACCGAATCACTAAGAAATTATGAAACAAAGTCAAATAGCAAAATGACCAATGGAAGATTTTAAAGCTCGTTATATGATAAACATATTGGGCGAAACTCTTCTTCTTGTTATTAAACAGTTTATTACTAAACTAAAGATTGATTTCATAAAGCAATAACCACTTGAGAACAAACCATCAACATATTTGCCAATGATACTTTAGGAACACATGCATGTAAAGAAATGGTGAATTAACTTAGCTGGGGAGAAACTTAACCTGGACAGACTGCATATACAGTAACATGATGCACATGCTAAAAAAAACTTTTTACTCTTCTTCACGAATAAATGCATCACAAAGAGGTAATGAGGGGTTATGAATTAAGCTGTTAAAGACGGTGAAAACTTATCCTGAATCCATTTTGTGGACAAAAAGTGAAATTATCTCTTGGCAAATAAGGTGCAGCAGTTAATTGGATCTTCTACGTACATTGTGTGCGTGTATGTGCGTGTGTGTGTAACGAATAAGAGCAACATAATACATAAATAAGAAAGTTTCATACAGCTCTTTCGTCTTCATCCAGGAAGTTATAAATACTCTGCTCTTTAGCTTTGGCTCTGCTCTTCCGGGATGATGTGAATGATTGAGGAGTCCATCCTGCAGGATTTTCAACATTTAAAATGAATTCTGAAAGAAATGAATCAGAAAATGGATGGTGGAAGTGCAAACAAAAAATTACCCTCTTTAGAGCCAACTGTGTTGTAGTAGCCAGCAGAATAACCACCAGTAAACGCACCATGAAACCTTCTTCTCCCTTCTTCATCAGTAACCTGATGAAAACACACCTCACAACAATTTCAGATTCCATCTAAACATAACAAACACCAGCTACCACAAACGCAACATCTATAAGTTGGACACCGCGATGATACATTAAAAGCAGACATTGCAAACAGAAATTCCACATCATAGTTAACATTTAGCTGTTCTTGATCCTCATTTATTAATTTAAAACTTCAGCACAAAGGTAAAGGTTTACATAAAAAACTATATTTAAAGACCTAATTTCTCACATAATATGTAAAGATCTCATTTCTCACAACAATTTCAGATTCCATCTAAACAGAAGAAACACCAACTACAACAAATGTAATGCCTATAAGTTGGGTGTAGCGATGACCAGTGTTGTCAATCCCTGATAGCGTCACCTAGCGGACGATCCTAAAAATGCTATAGCGGGATAGTGAATAGCGGTAGCGGCACTATTTAAAATCTAATATTAAATAATTAAGAAAAAATCAAAACAACAAGGAAAAAAAGTCGTAACCAAGATAAAAAACATAACCTAAGTCATTAAATCCAAGATAAAAACATAACCAAAGCCATTAAATTCAAGAACCCCCAATTTACCCATAAGTTTTTGACAATTGTAAAGGGCAAAAAGGATTTTTTTTTAAGCTCTTATCCAAATAGCAAATAGCGCCACTATTCTCGCTATTTTATCTGCAATAGCAGCCGCTATTCCCGCAATACTGATGCATCTGTAGTGGCATATGGCTGTTCCGCTATGCTATTCCTCTATAGCGCAGCTATTGATAACACTAGCGATGACAAATTAAAAGCAGACAATGCAACCAGAAATACCAAATCATAGTCAACATTTAGGCGGTTTACATAATAAAAAAATCTATATATAAAGACCTCATTTCTCGCATAATAAATATATACACTTCAAGCGTTACTCGAAAATTATGCTAGAATCAAATTAATCATAGAAATCGAGCTCTAACATATAAATACACCAATAAAATAGGAAAAATCAAAAGGAAGCTACTATTTTATTCTGCAAAAATTGCTATTCAACAATTAGGAACAAATAAAAATTTATACAAAATAAAACCAACCTCTTGTTTCCAAGCTGGAAGAGTTCTCAGGTTTCCAGAAGCCTCAGCTACGGCTTTCTTCTTACGTGTGGCGATTTCTTCTTCGCGCTCAATTGGCGTTCCGAAGAACACAAAATCTTCCTCATCGCTGTCTACCATGATTCTCTTCTCTGGCTGGTAAAATTAGCTGATCAATCAATGGAAATTATCAAAAAATGAAAATTGATAAACCCTAGCTCTCGATTAATCAAATGTTTTATGCATTAATCGACAGGAGAACACAGAATTGATCGTATATAGTTTTGAGTGTTCCCTCAAGAGGAGCCTCCAGGTGGACTATAACATCCACCGGTAGTTATAATTGGGCTTTGTTCTAACTATTTTTTGTTATTGGGCTTCATTCACTGAAAGAGGCAAGAGTCCAAAGGTAAGGCCCATCTTGAGTCCACCCAGTCCCATTTGATGAGCGAACCGATTCGACTAGTCGCCTACAACCCGATTTCTCTTTCTCACTTATATTTTGGCTGATCAGTATTCAAGTAATTTTTTTTTTGTCAGCATCTTAATTCTTACAAATTTTATTTGTCTCATGTAGGAGGCGGGGGTCGAAGCTGTGACCTCGCAGTTGTAGGTCAAGGCTTGCCCCACTGGTAAACTTGACTAATGTTACATTTAGTTGTTCCCTTAGAATTTAGAACGCATCATATTTCCTTTGATAAAATTTGAAGATAGAACGTGAAACTAACTAAGATAAAGTTCACTTATCTTTTTTCTCTCAATATAACTTCACTTTCATGTTCGTCATCTTTCTCTCTTTCGATTTATGTCGAATCATCAACTATACATTAACTTCTAATGCATGACATGTTAACTTCTTATTCGTCTCCTTTCTCTCTTTGAGTGTATTTTTGTTTCTTTTGCTAAAATTGATGATCTGATATCTACTCAACTAACGTAGATAAAATATATAAAGAGAAAAAATAATAACACAATATAAAATTACTTTCTAAATTATTCGAGTCACCCATCCACAGAAAAGGCCCAATAATCCAAACTAAGGCCAGTCTTAAGCCCACACAATCCCAAACAATGAACCAGCCAAATTGCCCGCAACCCATTTTCATTTTCTCTCTCTAAAGACTCTGCTTCTCTCCTCCCTCTTCTTTTTCTCTCTCTTTCTCTGGCGAATCATCAAAGACCACTCATCCTCATGACGGAAACTATATAAACACCCAAACCATATATTTAATCGCCACCTGCCCCACTCGCAGTCCTCGTGCGTGCACGTTACACTCCAATTCTTCACCTCCCAAGTCCTAATCGCCACAGAAGTCGCGCGCGCCTAGTTTGGCGCGTGTAAAATCATCGTTCAACGCGCTTTGGAGAAATTTTGCCCTAGTCGCCTGCGCATCTTCTTCCTTTCTCTCTATAATCATCCCCACGATGATCAACATGAACCACCGCCTCCGCTTCCGTCTCCAATCGCTTTTCGCGGGTTCGATCC
>JAOWBF010000037.1:13339506-13350147 GCA_028566175.1 Vinca major
CGACTGGGCGATCGCCATTCGGTCGGTAGATTTTTCTAGATTCCGTTATTTATAAAATAGCGGGGTTTTTAGTTACTATTATTAATACACACACACACACACACATTAAATTGAATAGTCAAACAAGTAAAACTTATTCACAAAATACCTAAATAGACTCGAAGCAGAACTATTCAAGTAATAATTTGTGTTTACATTTACATGAACAATTGAGTAATGTAACTAAATTTTTAATAATTGATTATTGATAAACAAATAATTACTAAAATATTCATATTAGTTCGTACTCGCATTCTGAACGATGTCGATTTTCAGATTTATAATTTTTTTACACTGGCCATCGCTATTCGGTCGCTATGAAGATAAGGGGTGACAGAATAGAAATTGAATTCGGCTGGGCGGTCTCTATTGGGTCGGTAAATTTTCCCAAATTCCGTTATTTATAAAATAGCGAGGTTTTTAGTTACTAGTACTAATACACACACATTAACTTGAATAGTCAAACAAGTAAAATTTATACTTATTCACAAAATACCTAAATAGACTCGAAGCAGAATAATTCAAGTAATAAATTGTGTTTACATTTACGTGAATAATTGAGTAATGTAACTAAATTTTTAATAATTGATTATTAATCAAACAAATAATTACTAAAATATTCATTTTTGTTCGTACTCAGACTCTGGGCGGGATGCGAAATGTGACACTGTTTTGGGAGAAAGCACAAAACATGGCACTGGATTTTTTTGGACAACATTTCAGTCCAAAACGGAAGTGTGAAAACGGAAGTGGGACTTCCATTTTGGAAACGTGGCAGTGCGCGCCTGGGGTGACATGGCAACAAGTGGGTGAAAAAACTGGCCAAAACATCGAGCAGTGGGCAAAAACTCTCTACCCTTTGAAAACGGAAGTGGGACTTCCGTTTTCAATCTAGCCACCGACAAAAAAAGTGCCAAGAAATCGACCAGAAGACAAAAACAATCTGCCCTCCGAAAACGGAACCATTTCCGTTTTTGGAGCCCTCTGGTCAATTTCTTGGCACTTTTTCCCCAAGACATAAACATCCCCCAATCTATATATATTCCTACACCATTTCAAACACATTTCTCACTACAACCATCAAAATTTTCTCTATTTTTCCCCTCTACATTTCTCCTAACCTCAAGTTCATATATCTCTCCTAAAACTACGATGGCTCTTGAATTGCGAAGGTTTTCGCTCATTAACCCTACTAATTCGTTTAAGATCTAAAAATACTTTGATCGACCTAATAAATTTTTCTACAAACATGCGATAATTTACCACTAAGTAAGACAAATGGTCCCATCCCCACTGGAGCAGATCCCTTAAAGTGAGAGGGAATGATTCTTTTGCATATAATTTATTTATATAGTTTCTATATTTTGGCATTGAATTCCTGCAACAAGAGAGAAGAAAAAGGATCTTGCCATTTTTACTATAACTAGCACAATGTAAGTTCATTCACAAGTAATACTCACTTTATTATAACTTAATTGTCATTTAAGAGATATATATGTATCTAAATTAATTGTTATTTTAATATCTTTTATTATGTGTCAACGATTTATTCCAATTATATCATCAACATATATTTTATTGAAAAAGTGTAAGAGAGGAGGAAGAGGTATTATTGGAATCGTGGTGAAAAGATAACTGTTCGTTTGAGTTCCATAATTCTTAATTTTTGTTAAAGTGTCATAAACGACTTACATTGAGGTACGGCATTCTTCTTACGCGTGGCGATTTCTTCTTCGCGCTCTATTGGCGTCCCGAAGAACACGAAATCTTCTTCATCACTATCCACCATTTTCTTCTCCGACTAGTAAAATCAAGCTAATCAATCAATGGAAATCGATCAAAAACTGAAAATTGATAAACCCTAGCTCTCGATTAATCAAAATTCTGATGCATTAATCGCCAGAAAAACAAAGAATTGATCCTATTTAGTTTGAGTGTTCCCTCCGGTGGAGCCTCCAGGCTGACTGGAAGATCCTCTGGTAGTTATCATTGGGCTCTGTTATAATTCCTTTTTTCTTTAACATGGGCCTTCATCCATAGAAAGAGCCCGAGAGTCTAGATAAGGCCCATATTGAGCCCACACTTTCCCATTGGATCCCGCAACCCGATTTCTAGATCTCGCTCTTTGTGCAAATAAAAAGCGTTGTCCACACTCACAAGGCTCCTACTTTTCAGGCCGATAGAAAATGTAGAGGATGTAAATCAAGTAATTCAGCGGCTCGATTAGGTAGAAGGACTTGTTTTATCCCATCACAAAAAGACACTCCTACATTAGAGAGTTGAAATTTTCATAGTGTAGCTGTCAAGATTTGATCATACGGTCTTGTGCACAATCTATTATACATGAATCAACTGGATTGCCCTTACAGACTAATTTGATCTTGCTCTTTTTTTCTGTGTAATTGGTATCAAGCTATAATCTAACTAATTCGATTAAAATCTAGACTGTAATCTTTTTTATAATTTTTTTGATTGAAGCTAAAGTTAGCTAAGATAAGTTTAATTGCCTTCTTTCTCTTTGCCTTTTGTTTCCATCTCTATTACAATGTTCGTTGTCGAATCATTGATGTCATGTTAACTTCTATTGCACGACATGTTAAGTATAAATAAAGAATATGTCATCCGTCTAAAATTGAATATAAATAATTAACTTTACACAAATTTTTTATTTTTTTTATTTAACCACATATATTTTACTATATAAAGTCCTTCTCAATGAAAGAATTTAGCAATAAGGTAATGTGTTAGTGTGGTGTGAATGACCACATTAATATTTGATACGAAAGAAGTAAATAGTTATATAAATATGAATTTGAATATTATTTTCAGACTCAAATAAACTCAAACTTTATCAAATCTTAACTTAATATTTTTATGATCTTTATTTTTCATTCGATGAACAACTCTAAAAATGAAATTACTTTTGCAAAATCTCTTTTTCGGGTCTGAATCACGATGTCCACCGCAGTAGTGAGAAAAAGCCTCATCAAGTTGGGGTTTTTTTGATATGGACTAAATCCACACAGACCTTGTGGTTTAGAATTAGTCACGTCATCACAAAATTGTCTCATTACTTATTTTGTAGTGATGTAGGTAATTTTAAACCAAATGATTCAATGAGTCCGGTCAATACAAGAATTATCCATCGGTTGAGAACATGGCAACCATTGGACTTCTATCAATTGTTGGGTCAATTTATTCAAGATATTCATCCACAGAAAAAAGCCCAATAGTCCAAAAGTAAGGCCCATCTTAAGCCCACCCAGTCCCATTCGACGAGCAAGCCAACGCAACCCAATTTCACTTTCTCTCTCTAAAAAACTTTGCTTCTCTCTCATCCCTCTTCTCTCTATCTCTCTGGCGAACCACCCTTTAATATTTTCCCCTACCTCATGACGGCAGACTATATAATCAAACAAACCATATATTTAATCGCCAACTATCCTACTCACAGCCCTCGCGCGTCCTCCTCATACTCCAATGCTCAAACGACTAATTTTGTGGTCCCCGTAAAAAAGTCGCGCACGACTTAGTTTGGCGCGTGTGAATTCATCGTTCAACGCGCTTTGGAGAAATTAGCCCTAGTCGCCTGCGCCTCTTTCTCTCTCTATAATCATCCCACCATGATTATCATCAACATGAACCACCGCCTCCGTCTCCGATCGTTTTTCCCGATTTCTTCCCGTCGTTTTGCTACTGGATAGGTGAAGATCTGTGGATCTGTTTATCTCTCGGTATCCGATCCGTTTGAGTCTCGATTCAATCTCGTTCGGTGAGTTGTTTTTTTCTTAATCATTTTGTGTTTGTTTCTGTTGGAAGAGGCGTTCGAATCTTCAGATCTATTGTTTTGGAAGCTAATTTGTGATTTTTATGATTTGATTTGGTTCCGAAGGGCAAATATGGAGCCGATGGATATAGTAGGAAGAACGAAAGAGGACGCATCTCTTCCTAAAGGTTCGTTTTCTGTTTCGATTGCCTGATTTTTTCTTCTGCTTAAGCACATAGTTGTTTTTGGTGCTCTTAGCCTCATGGTTTTGGCTTGATTTTTTTTAATAGTATTTTCTTTGCTTGAAGTTGATATTTTCCCTTAATAAATCCGTTAATTTTTTTTCACTACTTGAGTAAATCTTTCAGCTCTGCTCTAATTGGCATGAATGTTATGTTCTTCATAAGACTTTTTTAAAGGGAAATAAATTATTTATTGTAAATTAGCTAGATGTGGACGAAAGTTTGTAATTTTAATGTGAAATTCTGTGTAAGTTATAATATTCCATTTTAGCATACAAAAATGTAAGCATGTGCTGAAACTTTTTTCCCAAAAATTATAATGTTAAAAAAGAAAAAGAAACTGTTAATGTTTATGGAACAGAACAAAGTTGACACATGATTTGGCATACTGAGACAAAGTTGCCTGTGGAACAATTCTCTACTTCCTTAGGAAGTTACCTTTGATTCTCGTATTTACACTTGGGAATGAGATTTTGGACCTTAAAGGAAACACATGAATGTTGATATTTAGGCATATCTTCACTGTTTACGAGGGTCCTATTATTTATGTAGTTGGTCCAATAGGAAGGTTTTTGCAGTGTATTGTTATGAGCTTTAGGGCATGGGAAAGATTTTCGGAATTTCTTGCTTTACTTCTCTCTCACTATTCAATATACATTTCCCCACGTGTAAGAGGTTTTTTTATAAATGGAAACTTAACAGTATTTCGATGGAAGGAGCATAGTACGAGTCTGTCAGTAATTAGTTGTTTTCTAATTTGTCGTTCGTCAGTTTGGTTTTCATTTCGGCAAAAACTAGGTGTGGAAAAGAGTAAGTCTATCAGCAGTTAGTAATTTTCTATTTTTGCTCGTCGTCTATTTGGTTTCTACTTTGGCAAAAATGAATTTGTGTGGACACAGAAATTGGTTCATTTGGTTTTACGTATCAAAAAACTTGCAATGCACTCAAGGTTAGTTGGTTGACTATATTGGATGTTAACTCTCACTTAACATTCCTCTGATGTGCAGAAAGTTATGTCGTTGTATTGATATTAGACAGGGTTTCCAGACGGGACACCACATTTCAGATTATTATTTTTGTCAGTTGTCATTCTGAAAGAGCGTCTTTTTTTAGTTGCATATTATGTAAATTAACTAAATGGATGTGAACTTCATCTGTCAAAAGGTAAAAGTAAGGTTAAATATAAGATATATTCATTTATTGTGTGGAATGTATAGTTTTTGCACGTCTTATCTGGCATAAACATCTGTAAGTTATTAAATTATTCCATCGTATTAGCTGTCTGTTTTGTCTCTTTTTCCATTTTGAGTTGACTTTGACAAACAGAGAAGCCGTTACTCTTTCGGTAAGACACTATTTTACTGATTGATGCTACTATTTTTTGTTACAGCAACTATGACAAAAATTATTAAAGAGATGCTGCCCCCAGATGTTCGCGTTGCAAGAGATACTCAAGATCTTTTGATTGAATGTTGTGTAGGTGAGTGCGGAGTCTGTGTGGTTTCTAACATCTCTGGGGCTTATTCCTTGAGTTTCTTTTATTTCATTTTCTAAATGGCTTTTGAGCGTATATCTGGTTGGTCGTTTATGCCACAGTTCCCAGCCCTTGTGTGTGCTCTCCCAATCATGACTGGGTTTTGCTTCATGTATGCTTGACACATTCCTTGATGAATTACAAACTTTGCACAAATTAATTTCTTCTGTTATTTAATTTGGGTATGTTCATTCACACTTTGATTTGCTTCCTGATAGGAATTTGAGTTATTTTTTCAACCTATCAAATGAAGGAAACATAATTTAAGTTTCTTCCAACCTATTGTATACAAAGCAATTTCAATTGGCTTCTGATCTTAATATTTTTTGCCCCCAGCATGCTGCAAAAATTCCAACTCATGTATGTTTTGGCCTGTAGACCTTAGATGGGTTCTAATACTTTGTGCATCTTTAATGGGTTTTGCCTTCTATAAATGACTTGTTCAACTTTTTTTCTTTTTATGCAGAGTTCATTAATCTTATTTCATCAGAATCAAATGAAGTTTGTAGCAAAGAAGAGAAAAAGACTATTGCCCCTGAACATGTACTGAAGGCCTTAGAGGTTACTAGCTCCACTCTGTTCCCTTTTTTTCTCTCTTAGATTGAGAATGCGTTGCCTTCTACTGCTTGATTCTTAGAAGTCTTATCATGGAACCAGTATCCCAAGTAGGAGGCAATACCTGTTGCTTTGAAGGTTCTTTCAGATTTTCCCTTCTATAATCCTGGCAGCTTCCACACATGGATGCAAGTTTTACTTCCCACTATTCCGTTCCCTAAATTTTGTAATGATATAAAGTTGTCTGCTTAAATTTAATGCACAATTTTGCAAAACTAGATTGAACAATTTTTGTGTTTTGCGGACTTGACAATTTGCATTACACTCTTGCACAAGCAGTCGGCATAATCAATTCCAATTAAATACGTACTTGTTTAACATTCAGGATCCTGCAGAATTCACTTCAGCTTTGAATTTTTTAGTAGTATGGCATGCCAATTAAATTTCCAATGGCTTGTTCTGACGATAACCTATTTGTTTGATAGGTTCTTGGTTTCGGGGAATATATCGAAGAAGTTTATGCTGCATATGAGCAACACAAAATTGAGACCACAGTAAGCTATTTATCTATTTTTGATTTGAAATTGATGTTTTACTTGAAGTTCTCAAGATGCGCATTATTGGCGAAGAGGTCGTAGCGAATCGGCTCCTGTTATCCTTTTTGGATCAAAACTTGAAATTCCGATCAAGAGGAATCAACTCATTATTGTTACATAACATGTTTCAATTTTTGGATTTCGCTCATCTTACGCTGAATTTGCTGCTCGAGATATTTCCTCTTCTTAAACTGTAAAAAAATGCCTTTCCTGGCAGGATACTGTAAGGGTTGGGAAATGGAGCAATGGTGCTGCAATGACCGAAGAAGAGGCTTTAGCAGAGCAGCAGAGGATGTTTGCAGAGGCACGTGCTAGAATGAATAATGGCGGTGCCACTGCACCTCCACCAGCACCCAAGCAACCCGACTCAGAGGCTTAACCCAGTTTAAGTAGCTAACATTTGAAATTTCCGTTATCTTGAACAGTAGGCAAGCACCGTTACTCTTTCTATTAGTAGTCTCTCTTTTCTTTCTCATAATGTAATGTACAAAAGCTTCGGGTAATTTGGTCAGCTCGTAGTGGTTCCAGTTGAATCTTTACCCTACCAACCCCGTTTATATATTTTCTGTAATTAATGCGAGCTTGTTTTAAATTAATAACCATGCCCTTATAATTTTTTCAAATCAGAATCCATTTTTTATGGTATTCAGACATTTTCCTATAGACAGTGGGATGCTGGGATTAGTAGTATTATCCAGTCGCTATCTGGTCCCCAGTTCCTTTAGCTCCTTAAGAACTAGTGCCCCCATAGTGGAAGAAATGCATTGTTTTCCTTACAGAGGCTCTTTTTTGGTGGATCTGCTATCATTTGATCATTTTCCAGAATGGTTTCACAGCTCTAGATAGTGCTGCAATAGGTCCTACCTTGAATGATCCACTCATGGTCAAATTTTTGGTGATGGAATAGATAGATTTTTTGTTTGTGATTTTGTTTGGAAATTCTTAAAAGTGAATTATTTGCGAGGAAAAAAAAAATGTAGGCATCATAGACTTAGCTTGAGTTTTGGGGAATTTTGGGTTTGGACCGACTCATTGGTACTGGCTGTGCACTTTTCTTATAGTTTTCTACGTGACTTACTTAAAAAAAAAGTGTGTTTAGCGAAAAGTAGTTGTGTGAGAAAGTTAGAACTGAGGATTAATAGGTCAGGTTTATACTTCGGAGTTTTGGAGACCTTCCATGCTCTGTATTTTTATTTCATTATTATCTCCTTGTGTTTTCTATAATTTAAATGTCTAGACATATGCAACAGTTTGATAACCCCTGTGGGATGTGTTGTCTATTTTGTGGATTTTTGTGAAGAACATTGATGACTCAATATGATGTCACCTTAGAGGAATTATGTTTGCTAAAGCCTGAAATGTAATAACAGTCTTTTGAGGTTTCATATTTGTGTAGACCATAAGAATCAGAATGTTTTGGAGCAAATAGTATTCACCAGAAAACATGTCTGGTGTGAAAATAGTGTCTCTCCTTGGCTTTTGTTTGGCTTATAAGAGATGCTGGCTTTAGTGCGGAACGAAGTAATTTTGTACATGCAATTTTTTTTTATATGTTGGATTTAAAATTTTGACAATTAAAATTAATTTAAAACGAACATCTATTCTAAGTCGCATAGAATTCGGAACGCTTCTTAGAGCATTGTGTGTAATCCTTTTTTTAGCTTAGCAGCAAACTCCCTTTCACTCTCTACCCCACAAGAAAGTGAAATCACACTTCCTATGTCTACCAAGATTCCTTTCTTTATTTCGAAACTTCTCTCTTTTGCTTTCTCTCTAACACACATACACACATTGGCATTTTTTAAAATATCACTAAGGTATTCGAACTTCGCTAAACTAATCCTCAAGAATGATAAACGTTTTCCCTAGTTTGCCGCTCAGGTAAATGTGTATGCAATCATAATTTATACACAATTAGGCCATACATTCGAGAAGTGTTTCTCTTCGCGTAGACTTTTTTTAAGACATACGGCTAGGACTCTTAGAAAGACAACGAACCATCGTAACTTTATTTTTACACAGAACATTTAAACTTTAATATAAATATTGAGTTTCAACTGACGCAAGAATTTAAATATTCAATATTCCATAAAAAAAAACCTTCATTTCTTTTTTCTTTGTTTTTTTACTTACATGGGGTGTGGGGTAGAATCTGTTTTATATGTCAGGAGGATTCTCATTCTTAGATGCTCAATAACAAAAGAATGCCAAAAAAAAAAAAAGAGAACAAATTGCAAATCCCATATATATATATAAAATAATAATAATAATAAAGAACATTTCTCTCTCATGTCTCATTCTCTTCTTTTACTGCCAATAAGACATTATTAAAAAGAGGTTTGCCTTCTCTCATATGAAAACAACAATCATGGCTAAGAATATCCAAGAAAACATTGCCTCCTCCAAGAGACAGTTCCACTGGACAGCCAAAGTTAGCAATGAAGAAGCTGAAGCTGATCATCATCATCATAATCCTCATCAAGACACAATTCCTTCTCTCAGGCCTTCATCAAACACCTTTGACAACAATCAAGAAAATCACAAGCCAGAAGAAAAGGATAAAAAGGAGAAGAAAAAGCAAGAATCTTTATCATCATCTACTTCATCTGCAGCAAATGCAGCGAGAAAGAAGCTCCAATCCGTGGCGATTTCCCGGTGGAGGTCAGTTCTTACAGCTTTCGCAAGAAACAGAGCAAATTTCCAACAGGGTGGTACTGGTTTAGGGTCAAGAGTAATTGGAACACTATTTGGTAATAGAAAAGGACATGTACACTTTGCAATTCAGAAAGATCCCAATTCAGAACCAGCCTTCATAATCGAACTTTCTACTCCGATAACCGGATTGGTTAAAGAAATGGCCTCAGGATTGGTAAGAATTGCCCTGGAATGTGATAATAAAAAAGAAGAAGACAAAAAACAACAAACAAGATCACTACTAGAAGAACCCTTATGGAGAACATTTTGTAATGGTAAGAAATGTGGATTTGGCACAAGAAGGGAATGTGGGAGTAAAGAATTAAGCATTTTGAAAGCTGTTGAGCCAATTTCCATGGGAGCTGGTGTTCTTCCTGGTGAAAATTCAGAAGGTGAAATTATGTATATGAGGGCTAAATTTGAAAGGGTTGTGGGATCTAGAGATTCAGAAGCATTTTATATGATGAATCCTGATAGTAATGGTGCTCCTGAACTTAGTATTTACTTGCTTAGAGTCTAAAGAAGATTTCGGGTGTGATTGGATTTAACTTGGTTTGAGATTCAAATTAAGATACAAACTAGCTTTAGATTGAGTTTGGAAATGAAATCTCCAGCTTTAAATCATCTAATCCAGTCCAATCACACCATTCATCTTCCATTGTTGGGTTTTTTGGTGTTTTATTTTCTTCTTCTTTTTTTGCAGCTATAGAATGTGGGGTAAACTGTGTTTAATTACTGTAAGTTTCATTTTTTCTTTTTACTATTGGGGTGGAATGGAAAATGTGTATTATTTTATTTACCTAATTATTCACTATGTCCCAAATTATCTATGCGAATATCATAGTGCTATATGATAAAATGTCAAATATGACATTATTTAATTTTACTTCTATATTCTCTCTATTCGTCTCTCTCAAATATTCAATGTATGGAGTAAGATTGAAAAAATCATCCCATTTATTTAGAAAGTGGACAGTTAATTTATAACATATTAAAAAGTAAATATGTACAAATAATTTGGAACGGAAGAAGTATATTGCATAAATGCTCTGAAAATCGAAAGAAAAAAGTATGATAAATGTACACGCAAATTAAAATAATTTTTTATTGTACCTTCTTTTATGTCTTTTTAAGAATGATTCAATAGTAAACGTGGTGATATAGTGAAAATTCTTCACTTAAACTCCGCTATGATAATTATTAAGAGAGTAGTTT
>JAOWBF010000037.1:13447274-13458621 GCA_028566175.1 Vinca major
ATATAATATAATTGAAATTGTGTTTGGTATTAATATGGGAGAGAATTTAATAGAGAGGAAGAGATTGTTGTATTAGAAATTTTGTATTAGCTTTTCTTGTAGTTTGTTGTAGGGAGAGAGAGAGAGAGAGAGAGAGAGAGAGGACTTAGGATATAGAAAATTCACTGGGAAGAGAGAAACAAGAAGTGAGCAGGGTACAATTAATGGAGAAGACAAAAAAAAGGGGAAGGAAATGAGAGAGAAAGATTGGGGAAGAACATACGGATTGAGTTAATTGATTAGAAGGAGTAGAAGTGTCAATTGAGCAAAAATTGCCTTGGTAGGAGGATAATTGCCTTGATAATATCACTAGTCAGCTATATATATACCTCTAGAGGCTCATAATTATGAACTTATAACAAATGTCATAGTTGTATATATGATTATAGGTTGATGTCAATAAGTCATAGGATGTAGTGACTTCCAACTACAAACAAGATGTAGAGATAAATAATCAAAAAATGTATGAGGATGACAATAAATGCTAGAAAGAGAATTTGAAAAGTTATTCATAGTTGAGTCTATTGTCCTATTATAATTCATTCAAAAGGACCATTAAATATACAATGCAAGTTATTAGGCGGCTGAGGCTTCAATATGTATTAGTTGAATGTTAAGATGATAATGAAATTTGAAGAAGGGTTGGAGAGATGGTGATGTAGTGGGTTGAAAGTTTGGGAGGTAGTGGGGCGACAACGGTGGAAGGTTTGAGAGGTGGTGAGGCAGTAACGATAGAAGATTTTTGAGGCGGAGTTTAATGTTGGGTTGAATGAATACGAGATGTATATTTTTTTAGAAGAGTAATTACTTAGAAACAGTAAGATTTTATGCATACAAATTATACAAGAAAATAACTTATAATCTAATTTTTTACGTGTTAATGTTATAAACAACATTGGGCAATTTTGGCCATTAAAAAATAATTAGACGATATATATAACAAAAAATAAAAAAATATATATCAGAGGCAGCTATCCCAATAAACCAGCCCAACAAATGGTAGGAGCTCCCACCCGCAATTGCATAGACACCCTGGTTTAACCCTAAAAAAAGCCCATGTGGCTCTACTACTAAATATCATCAAACATGAGACGGTGTGATTAGTTTAACATAAATAATAATGTTCCTACTTGTGAAGACATCTTATTAGTGTATTAGTACATTTTTTTTGATGAATATTACTCTCTCCATTTCAATTTAATTATCATTTAAGAAATTTATAGGCATCTAAATTAATTGTCGTTTAAAACTCTTTTATTAGTGGTCAATAATTTATTCTATTTATACATTCGATATTTCTTTTATTTGTTTCCTCTGTCATTTATATTTTTTCCTTTATTTTCTTATGCTATCGAAGTGAGAAAGGAATAATATTAAAACTTTGAGTGAAAATGATAAGTTCTTTAATTTTTTAAAATTATCTAAAAAATCTTATATTTATTAACAGAGAAAGTAGTGTATTAGTAAATGAGATAGATCTCGAATGGGCACATATGATTATTTTCTTAAAAATAATAAACTCCACAAACGTTTTTTTTATAGATGTGGATGTGAGATAGGCTAGTCAATTCCAATTAGTACACCCGTGAAATAAATCGAGGAGAAAATCTGGTACCAAAAAATCCACAACCGTCAAATAAAAATATCTCCTACAATTCAACGGTTCAAATCGAATCAACGTACCTAGGGCACGAGCTACCCATGTTGATCCGAAATCACAGAAATCCCCCTTCTCACACTCTATAAAATTACCCCGTCTTCTACACCCATAGAGAGAGAGACACAAACAGCGAAGATATAGAAATATTTTAATAGCTCACTCCCTGTCTCTCTTTCTAGAAGCACAAATCTATTTTTGGAAAAATATATTTATTAAATATATACATATATGTGAATGTATATATGCTCTAATGGCGAAAGCACGAAAATCGAAGAATGAAGAGCAGCAGAAAACGGATAATTCGGAAGCAGTGGTTAAGCATCAGAAACTTTGTCTCTCAATTGATATGGAGAAACGTCGTATCTACGGGTAATTTTTCTGAAATTGAATTTATTTTTCTATATAAGTATGAATTAGAAGGATTATTTATTGATTTTTTTGGAGTGGAAGTTTTTTCCTTTCGAGTGTGTAATTCAACTGTAAATGTGGTTGATTCGACTCGAGGAGCTGTTATAGCTGCTGTTTTGGAATAGCGAAGAGATTATTGGATGTTTAGCTGATTGAATTTGGCTACGGGAAAAAAAAACGTGTTTTCTTTTGTTTTTGGTGGCTGCGGATTTAGTTAGTGTGTTGGTGTTATAGGTTGAGAATTAGTTCGTGAAGTTTGAAATTGTAGGCAAACTTATGAACTTTATTAAGTTTGAAATTGAAATTCGGACAGTTCACTTAGGTTAGTTGGTTGGATGTCTAAATGCATAAAAGTGGAGTTCCTTGGAGTCGGAGTAGGATCAGCTCGGACTCGAGTTGAAAGAGAATATCATGAGCTGGCATTAGTTAAAGGGTCGAAATTAGCTAATTCGAATAATCTGATATATCTGTGTTCTTCATATTAGGCACTAATTTATCTTGGTAGTTGAATCACCCTTAGTTTCCAAGAGCTCATATGGAATTGATTTAGACTATCAAAATTTGAGGAAGCCAATCCTTCTATTTGCTAATACTTTATTTGTTTGGCAACAAGAATCATAGACGATTTTTACATGGCTTTGCCATTGTTCAGCATCCACAAACAGTTGGGTATTAGACTCTGTAGGATTTTCTATGCAGCTGAAAGTGGCGGTGATAGCCTTTCTAAAAGGAATAATAAAAACTGGTCGATATACTTTCTTATGCTGTGGTTGTAGTTGTACTGATGTGCATATTCATTTAATGAAAATATGAACTCTTTTTTGGGTTTTCTATGCAATATGTAATTCAGCTTGTCAAAGTTTCGTTTCTTAAAAACTAAGATGCAACGGGAATATATTTTTCTCTTTATTATATATGGAGAGGAGTGACTTGCTAAACATTGTTTCTGTGTTTATTCAGTTACACCGAGCTTGAAATGATTGTACCAGAGAATGGAATAGTTGGTTTGCATGCGGATAATTTGGCAATTGAGAGTGTTACAGTGGATGGAGAGCCAGCAGAATTTGAAGTTTTCCCACACTATCAGTATTTGGATAATGGTGACAGGTGGTGCTCTGTTTCAACAGCTACTTCAGCTGCTGATGCAGCTGGATCAGTTTATCTATCATCTCTTGATAGAGAATTGGTTCCAAATTTGCTGATAATGTGTACCAAGTCTGCCAAGTCAGAGCCTAAACAACAGGAACAAACCCAGTCAGATAATGGGTCGCAACCACTGGCTGAAACTAACCAGGTTTTTGGTTAATGGTCTCAGTTTTTTGTGGGATGATTTGCTGCAATTTCAAATGCTAACTCTGATTATCATCTTTGGGTTTGGTTATATGGTTTAGATAAATTCAATGCACATTATGCTGGTGACCTTGTGCTTCTGCTGCCTAATTAGCTGATCTTTAATTGAACTCATCTTTCACATATGAGCATGACATTTGAAGATGAAGTTGCACGAGATAATCTTTGCTTGAATAATCTGCTTATCCACTTATGTGACTCTGCTTACAGTTTTCTTTGTGTAAGATGGTTTTTTTTTAAAGGAAGAATTGAAAGAGGTTTCCTAAAGTTTTGATTGGTAATTGTGGAAGATCAGGTTGGATTCCGTTACCTTTGGAATTGAACATTAAATTACTTGCCAATACAATAATCACTTTTAACTGTTGTAATAGTTTGACTACCTTCACTAACAGTTGACCAGTTTTCTGTATTTTTTCGAACATGATCTAATGATTCTAATTTTTCATTTCCCTCTCTTTTTGGGCAGATCAGGGTCAAACACAATTGTTTTTCCTACCACTTAGTGTATCACTAGTTTTGACTAATACGATGACATATTATATACCAAAAATTTGCATCGTCTCTGATTTCAAATTCTTGTGTGATGAGATATATTCTCCGGTGATTTCTCATGTAGGATATGTTGGGTGCAGAATGTCAAAATGGTTCACATTGACTACTGGGTGGAGAAGGCAGAATCAGGAATTCATTTTGATGATAATGTTTTGCATACTGACAGCCAGATCAGGCGTGCAAGATGTTGGTTCCCCTGTATGGATGATAACCTACAGTATTGCAGGTGAGAGTGCAACTTTAGGCTGTCACTTTGAAATTAGTGATTTTGTCCACGAAGGTCAATACTTATTCTTCTGTTGCTTCTTGCTGTTGCCTAGCTATGATCTCGAATTCACAGTTGCTCATAATCTTGTAGCAGTCAGCACTGGAACTTTACTATATCAGGTGAGAAAGGAGTGGTTATCATGTTGAATCAGATCATTTTGGTTCCAAAATAAGTTGTCCCATTTGAGTCACCAGATTCCTAATGATAACGGAGCTCGTTCCTTTGATAAATATGATTTTCAATACTGAGAAATTGGTGCAAGTGCTAGCATAAAGATGAATTTTAAAAACACGAATATTGATGAGATTTTCTTACAGTTCAGATGCTTCTCTATTGTTCATTCGTATTATTACCTCTGGATATTAATTTCATAATTCTGTGTTTTCTTTCGCATTTCTTCATGTCTCAGTCATTTGTGTTAACCAGTACTTAGTCTTAGTTGTCAGTGGGTCTCAACTAAAGCTATATGCATCCTACTTCTCCAAAAGAGGAAAGATAGCATTATAATGCATGCTTGCTTGGTAGGTCCTGAGCAAGGATGACCCCCCACGTAAAACATATGTCTACAGACTGGACATTCCTGTTGCTGCTCGTTGGATATCTTTGGTTGTGGCACCATTTGAAATTTTTCCTGACCGTCATAAAGCCATGCTCACGCACATATGTCTACCATCTAGCTTGGCAAAGTTGCAGAATACTGTGGGATTTTTTCACAGTGCTTTCAGGTATCCTTTTTCATAGTTATGTGATATGTATATGCATACATTTAAATGCCAGTTTTCTAATATCAAATCAAATTTACTTTTGAATAGCCATTACGAGGAGTACTTGTCTTCACCATTTCCTTTTGGGTCCTATTCACAAATTTTTATTGCTCCTGAGATGGCAATATCTTCACTGAGCTTAGGTGCCTCCTTGAGCATCTTCAGTTCTCAAGTTCTGTTTGATGACAAAGTCATTGATCAGGTACATTAATGACAAGAGATCAGACTCTACTGATATCTGCATGCTTGTCCTTTTTTCCTGCAACAATCACGTTTTCTTTGTTTTTCATTCTTCCAACAGTAATTCTGCTCGTTTATCTGGAGTCAATAAATTGTCTCAGGCTTTATAGGTCTATTTGTTTTGAATTGCATTTAACTGTGTAAAGATTTTCTTCTTTGTTTCTCTTTCTTCATTTCCCCCCATTATTGTTTACTAATGGGATTGGAACTGATGCACAGACTATAGGCACAAGAATTAAACTTGCTTATGCTCTCGCAAGACAGTGGTTTGGAGTATATATCACCCCTGAATCACCCAATGATGGTATGTTCTTACTTGGGTTGTCATTGTATATGGTCTTTTGTTATTTTATCAAAAAAAAGTTTTTTTTGCTCGTTTGCTTTCTGACTGTTTTGGTGGTTGTTTGCTTCAGATTGGTTGTTGGATGGTCTTGCTGGGTTCCTGACTGATATATTCATGAAGAGATTTCTTGGAAACAATGAAGCACGCTATAGGAGGTATAAGGTCAGGCATGTTCTGAACCCCATTACCAGCATATAGTACTTATTTAGTTGGAAAGTTTGTTGATCTGAGCCAAGAAGCACATTGAATTTTTGTTTGAGGCCAAATATTTGGTATGGAAACGTTAGACTGAAAAATCAGGTTCATTTAGTTTATTAAAGTCACTATACCTTGCTGACCTCGCTAAAACTAATTAAATATGATTGTTTGAAATGGGAAAAGCTGTATCATGAATACTTTTCTTTGCTTTATCCACCACCCCCACACAAAAAAAAAAAGAAAAAATATTCTTTTTATTAGCTATTGCCAATTGGGTTAAATCTCTGTGCAAAAGAGCATTACTCTCTTCTAGTTCAGCTTAGACTTAGTAGGGTTTGCCTGTAATCTTGTTTGTGAACTATCTTTCTAGCATGCGTTGATTAGTTGCACTACAAAAATAATTATCTTCCTTGACGCTTTTGGTCTTGCATCTAAAGATAATATGTTTTCTCATTAGTTAGAGTTGAGTGGTGAGCACTTTTTATGGGATTAAGGTTAAAACCAATCATTTTTTGTCCCGTTGCAGGCTAATTGTGCTGTATGCAAAGCAGACGATAGTGGTACAACTACATTAAGCTCTTCTGATTCTTCTAAAGATTTATATGGAACCCACTGCATTGGTTTTTATGGAAAAATAAGATCGTGGAAGTCTGTAAGTTAACATTGGCTTTTTATTTTTAGTCATATGTTGTCGCTAACATCTGCTAATTTTAATATATTATATGCTCATATCACAGGTGGCTGTCCTCCAAATGTTGGAAAAGCAGATGGGTCCCGAGTCTTTTCGTAAAGTAAGAAGCCATGTAGATGTTGACCTATGTTTTGATTTTTAACCTTGATTTTCTCTGTTAAATTTCAATGATTTTATGAATTGGCCCTCTCTTTTGAATTAGGCATTCATCAATTTCTGTAGTAGATCATTGTATAGATAGGGTAGAAGTGTTTGTAAGTTTCTGGCAGATAAATAATTTATTCACATACCAAAATGGGAAAAAAGATTTGTTGTTTTTCATCCATGGGGTTGTCTTTCTATTGCAGAATCTGGGATTTGTTTTTGATGCATTTCTTTCCTGGAATGTATCATATTTGTTTCAGTGTTGTATAATCTTCCAGTGAATATATAATCTTTGTTTCATGTGCTTCGAGTGATCTTTGATGGATAATGTTGGAAAAATATCAACAAACTCTTATAAGAACTAAGAACACATATTTGGCGAAACAGAGAGTTTTGCAAGTATTGTCTTTGTTACTGAAAATTGAGCATGCCTTTTTACTCGTATAACTAGAAAATAGATAAAAATGTTTCACAGCAAATGTCGTAAATTATTGGAGTTTGAGAAATATTATTTACCAAACTGGATTTATGCGGAAACTGTTTGACCTTTTCAGGTACTCTGTTTCAAATGCATTTCCCCTTATACTGCTGATTACGTAGATTAGCTGATTCTGCTGGGTCGTTATATTCACTTATTAATCATGTAAATCTCCCTAATAGAAGTTGAATCAAATTCTATGATTTGCAGATTCTACAAACAATTGTTTTCCGGGCTCAAGATAAAACTCGTTGTTTGAGAATGCTCAGTACTAAGGAGGTATGGTGATGATTAGTTTACATATTTATCTGGTTGTGCTTCCCCTCTTTCAATAATCTTTTTCTTTTTAATATATAAATCTTCAAAAATTGTGTTTTTATTGGAGATCGCCAGTAAAAGACTTAATAACTGGGGGAAGGCCAGCAACACCATGGGGGCCGGGTACTTGGGTTATGAATTCCACATGGTTGTAGCCTTTGTTTTTTAAGTTGGGATGTGGATCTCTTTCAAGTGGTTTAATGGTGTAGTATGTCCAAAAACTGTGGACTTTTATAGTTATTTCAATGTCTGAATCCAAAAAGCGGCCATGAAATGGTTTAATTTGCGGAAGGATGAATATCATTATTTTTTGTTGCGAATCATGAATTGAACTAAAAGTATTATTTGCTCCTCAATGACCACTTTCTGCCCAAATGAAGACCCTTCGTGTACGGTATTTTGGATAAGCATCATCAACCAACTTCTGGTGCATCTTTCTCGTGGCCTCTTAGATATCTTCTGCACAAATAGTAGATATATTTTTTATTTTTTTATTTAATTTAAAATTTGATATGTTTCTTCACAACATTTTTTCTACTAGTAATTTTACTTTACAAATGTGTGCTCTGTTGCAGTTTCGGCATTTTGCCAATAAGGTCGGAAATCTTGAGCGTCCCTTTCTTAAGGAGTTCTTTCCCCGTTGGGTGACATCTTCTGGCTGTCCAGTTCTTAAGTATGAATTTTGTTTGACTAAATGATTTTTTCACCGTGTTTTGGTGCTATCGCGATCATTTTACTGATAAACAGCTGCTGATTTTCGTGCTTCTATTTGGACCCTGTAAGGATGGGATTCTCGTATAACAAGAGGAAGAATATGATTGAATTGGCTGTACTGAGAGGATGTACAGCTAGACCGGATACAAATGGATCAGTTTCTAATGACAATCCTGATTCTGAAAAGCGAGAAGGTGATGTTGAATGGCCTGGCATGATGAGCATAAGAGTGCACGAGCTTGATGGCATGTATGACCATCCTATCCTACCAATGGCTGGAGATTCATGGCAATTGTTGGAAATACAATGTCACTCAAAACTTGCAGCTAAACGGTTTCAAAAACCTAAAAAAGGTTCTAGACCTGATGGTTCTGATGATAATGGTGACTCTCTGCCTGCAGTAGAGTCAAGGCCAAAGTACGTTCATCAGAGCCTGCTGCTATCTTTTATAAACTCCGGTAAAATGTTTATAGCATTTGGTGGCGCAGGGTTTGAAATGTGTATCTGCCTGCAAAATTTGCAGTTCCGATTCCCCCTTGCTGTGGCTCAGGGCAGATCCAGAAGTGGAATATCTTGCTGAAGTTCACTTTAACCAACCTGTGCAGATGTGGGTATGTGGCTTCCGGCTCATTTTTTATTATTCTGTCATTAACTTGGTCTTTGAGGGTACCGTTTTAATTTGCCTATCGTGATAGGAGTTTTTCTTTTTAATGATCATTTTGTTCTCTAGTCCTGATGGTTTCCACATTGACTGTTATCCTACCGGTCCTTTAAGACAATTACGAGGTGACTAATTGTGTTTCTATTTAAGAAATCATGATTTTCTTTCCTACTTGGTTAATCTCTTCCAATAGAAAGTATAAAAGTTTGTCTACTGTTATTTTTCTTAGAAGCATTACTGATTTGGCTGAGGAAGCATTAGCTTGTGAGTTTATGATTTATATGTTAGAGGTTTCGTGGTGTCCGTTGTGTTCTGTTGATTAAGCTTCCTACCCAAATTTGTCATATATGGAACTCTTTATTCTATTGTTCTTTTGCATGTAGTTGATAGCATTAAGGCTATTTTGTGTCTCCAAATTCAATCAATATTGAAAGTTCGTCATGAGTTAAAAGGGAGAAGTCATTGATTTTGATTTTTTTGTTTCCTGGATATTTCTTCTAGTTCACATGCATTATTATTAGAGCTGCATAAATAGAATTTGATATTTTGATATTGCTTCTTTGCCAGGTTAATCAACTGGAGAAGGACAAAGATGTTGTTGCTCAGGCACAAGCTATAGCAATATTAGAGGCATTGCCACAGCAATCATTTTCCGCTGTCAATGCACTGAACAATTTCCTCATTGACACTAAGGTACTTTTTTTTGCTTCTTGATTCTCCATCCATCTCTCTTGCATGGACATACAGACAGAGATCAGAAAACTACTTACCTATCCAACCAGTTTAAAAATGGAGGGATTGAGGTTTTTTTTTGGATTTAACATACACGGTTGTCAACGGCAATTTCCTTGCATGTTCATTTAATTGATTATTTCCCCCATTGATTTTTCTAGGCTTTTTGGAGGATCCGAATAGAGGCGGCGTTTGCATTGGCAAATACAGCATCTGAGGTATACTTTTAAACTCTTTCCTTCATGAGATTTGGATTTTTTAATCACGAACACTCAAATATCACATACATGTACTGTTGAAATATCGAAACCTTATTCTGAAGTAATGTAAACCGGTCTTGATTGTCTATCCTGTCAAAATACCTTTTCCTCTTCCGTTTTCCAAGTTTTCTTATTCTGTTGTCTATGCTCTTGGATGAGTTCTTGAATTTGTGAAAATGGGCCACCTGCATCTAGAAATGGTAATTACCTTGAATGTATCATGGAGTCACTAAACATATTCTGGTTCCAAGAATGTATTTGGCTATCCCAGGTAATTGAATTTCTTGCAAAATAAAAAGATAGCAAAAAGGGTGTAAGAATTTATTTTCATTTTCTTTCCTTTTTTGGGGTGGGGGGAGAAACTAGGAACTGGAGAAGGCTTGAGATAACAAAAAAACCAACAAACCAAGAAAAGAAAACAAGAGTTTATGAGAGAATACGCTCCTTGAATAGTTCACGAGAAAGGGATATACATCAGACCTGCATCAGCAATCCTTCATTGACCATCTAATGGGCTTCAGAGTGCATTGGAAATAACTAGAAAATTGCACTATACCTTACTGGGAATCATAATGTAAGGAAACTATATATTGCAGCTGAGAGTCATAGATATGGGCGCTGTTCGAGAGAAACTTATTCTGACCGAGAAGTTTCAGAATGCAAATACCATCTCTAAGAACTAGGACAGCTAGTTTCCAATGGTTCAAAAGGTGCACGCAGGATATAAACCTTCCTGGAAAGAGTTATTGCTATTGCCCATTAGACTACGTCAGAAATTTCCTCAAACCTTGAAACCTATAAACTTTTACATATTGCAGAATAATGCTTGGAGTGGTGACCAACAGCTGTAACTGATCAAGTGTCTTTCTTTAGATTAACAAGCTTTATCTGCCATAATTACCCGTCTCTATTCATTTGTCAGAACCTTATTTGATATTGAAATCGTCCCTCAGTCAGCTCATTTGATTGTTAATAGTGAACACTAGGTTTTTCTTTGGCGGGTTGGATGAACTATTTCTGTTTTGGTTCAATACTTGTCAAGACGAGTCTGCATATTGTTTCCATGTTGATTAGGCTCTTGGAGGAGGGAGGGGTTGTATAGAATTAAAATGATCTTGGATGTGGTGCATGATCCTCAATTGAAGTAGAGCTGACAGATATTTGTTGTTCTTACTGCTGTTACAAGGGTTTCTTATATCCTTTTTGTTTCCAATTGTATGCTCTCTGGTATCAGTTCCTGCTTACTTTTACCTGGTAGTAATGTTTCTTTTTGTTGGTTATGAATAGGAAACTGATTGGGCTGGCTTACTTAATCTGATGAAGTATTATAAAAGCCGCAGATTTGACACTAATATTGGACTCCCCAAGTGAGTACCTTGAAATTCATATTTTGCTATTCTGTAAAACTATTTTTCTGATCTTAAACTTTTGGAGCTCATCTTACTTTTTTTTAATTGCTTTTCAGATCAAATGATTTCCATGATTTCCAGGAATATTTTGTACTTGAGGTAATGCTATGAGGTAGGA
>JAOWBF010000037.1:13467814-13478154 GCA_028566175.1 Vinca major
ATCAATGCCAAGGTCTTATGATGTGCATAAATAAACACAGTCAATGTCTTTGCTTGATCAAGGACTTTCTTAAACCTATGTAGACCTCCAATCCCTTCAAGCATTAGATTTATTGTATGAGTGGCACATGATGTCCAAAATATTTTTGGCCTCTTCTCATTCAATAACTTTGCAGCTCCCATATTATTTGAAGCATTATCCGTCACAATTTGGATAACATTTTCGGGACCAACTTCTTGGATGCATAGTTCAACATACTCATAAATGTGCTCGCTTGTGTGTGCCTCATTTGATGAATCTTTAGAAGATAAAAAAACAGTACCCAATCTTGAATTAACACACAAGTTCATGATGCTCCTTCTTTTTCTATCCGACCATGCATCCGTCATGATTGAGCAACCATTCTTTTTCCATTCATCTTCATGTGTCTTCATTAGTGTCTTGGTTCTATCAACCTCTTTCTTCAAAAAAGTTTCACTCATCTCATATCTAGTAGGAGGTTGAGCCCCGGGTCCAAATTGACCACATGCCTCCATTGCCAATTTAAAGCTATCTTTTTCAAAGGCATGAAAGGGAATCGCACATTCGTATGCCCATCTACAAATATATTCTTTAACATGATTGAGTCTTTCTTTCCAAAGTACATTGGAAATGTTTTGATCCCGCTTGCTCTTTCCTAAATCCAAGGAAGATTCCGGATTGATTGAGTTTGCAAACTTATCCATAGGACCAAGAGTATGTGGTGCTCTCATACTCCCAAAAGACTCTTCCAAATCATGTACCTCAATAATTTCATCATTATTTCTTCCAATTTGCACTTCCGATCTCAACGATTTATCATCATCTTGCTTACTTCTCTTCTTCACCTTGCCCTCATTAATAGCATTTTTGCACTTTAATTGATCATCTTTTGTGGACTTCGCACATGGAGCCACATTCCCAGGCACATGTGCAATGTGTTGTTTCAATCTATAAATTCCTCCACACATTACCTTCCCACACAAAATGCATTTTACCCTATCCAATCTATTTGGATCAACCAAAATTGCATAATCCCAACCAACATCTTTTGATTTCCGTTTAAGTTCAGAAAAGGCAGAAGATTCAATTGATTTAGAAACACTAGCGGATGCAGCACTTGAAGATCCCATTTTCAACACTATCAAACAAGAAAAGTCAAACAATTAGCAAAAAAACAATCTGCCTACTGCCACAAAAAAGCTACTGCCTACTGCCACAAAAAAACTATTGCCTACTGCTATGCTATTAGCTACTGCCACAAAATAATCACATAACATTAACAAATTAGCTACTGCCAATGAATCACATAAAAAGAACAAAATAGCTACTGCCATAAAAAGAACAAAATAGCTACTGCCAATGAATCACATAACAAGAACAAAATAGCTACTACTGCCAGAGAGAGCAAAGCCAAAAAAAATTCCACAAATTTCCACAAAAATTTCCACAAATTCAAATTTCCCAAAAAAAATGGAGCAGCCGGAGCATCCGTAAACAATAATAAAATTGTTACCCGTGACGGAAAGCTCAGAGCAGCCGGAAAGCACAGAGAAATGGAAGTCAATCGGAGCTCTTCTTCGAAAAATTCCAATCGGAGCCGGGAGACCTTTGCAAATTTCAATCGATGGCTGATGGAGTTCTTTGTTGACGCAGAACTCAGAGCTGCCGGAGATTTGGAGAAGATAACAAGGAAGCCGGAGAAGACAACACGGAAGCAGGAGAAATGGAGAAGACAGCTGGGAAGCGGGAGTGGTCGCTGGTAATTTTTTTTTTTTTTGGTTAATTTAAGAATTTGACGGGAGATGGATTGATTTATGCCCTAATTGAGAATTTGATTATATTAAAAAAAATCTCTGCTCAAAACTACGTCATTTTGGACCAAAAAAATCGATTTTTAAAAAACGGTCAACGATTTTGACCGATTACTCCGATTGTTGACCGACTAGCCCGATTGTTGACCGACTAGGCCGATTTTATCCCGATTTTTGCCCGATTTTTTTCAAACCCGATTTTTTACCCCGATTTGTGATTTTTCTAGGCGTTTGGGGTCCGACTAGCGACTAGTCGGCGGCCGACTAGCCCGATTTTTACAACACTGCCAGATAGCGGCGCGGAGGGGCCGACCCCGAAAACGCTATAGCGGGATAGCGGATAGCAAGAGCGGCGCTATTTGGAATTCTATGCAAATTATTAAAAATATATGCAAATTATTAAAAATTCCACCGTGCTAATTTTCCCACAAAAATCACATATTACAGTATTCCTATTATTCAAATATTTCAAACTATTCCATTGCCAAGCCATATCAATATTATTACCGGTTGGCTTAATTCGTCCATGGGAAACACTTGCAGATGAAGATATATTCTGATTTGATCCGGAAGATGTCATGTTGTATTGGGATGTAGATTTAAAAAAAAAAAAAAAAGTTGCCGGTGGTTGGGGTCGCCGGTGACCGGTGAAGAAAATAGATGAAGAGAAGAGAAGAGAAGAAGAGAATTGAAGAAGAGGAGAGAAACAGAGAAGCTGACCTTTTTTTGGTTGCTTGGTTGCTGCGTTGAAGAATTGCAGAAGCTGCTGTGTAGTTTAGGACCTTAGGTTTAGGGTTTTTAAGTTTCTTTTACCATTTTGCCCCTGTTTTGCTTTTTTTTTTTTTTAAATGGGCAAAAATGACTTTTCAGTGATAATCCCAATAGCGCCGCTATGTCCGCTATTTGAGCCGCAATAGCGGCCGCAATGATCAAAATCCGCAACGCTATTCTCATCTCATAGCGGCCGAAGGCCGTTCCGCTCCGCTATCCCGCTATGAGCCGCTATCCCGCCGCAATTGACAACACTGGCTAGCACCAGGCCATCTGTGTATCAGTTTCCTTTTAGTAATTAATTCACCTTAATTGATTTACATTTCGCGGTTGTGGTAGCAAGGCTTGAAAGTTTTGTACTCCGTAATCTTGACATTGGTGTACTAAAGGAATCCTCTTGCAGCAATGTTTTTGAGGACTAGCAGTTTTCGTTGTTTGCAATTGGTTCTTGGGCTGTATTGATATCATCTCATTTTCAATGGACGGTTCTATGACTTTTAACTATCCAACCCTATTTCTAAAGGTTGTTTTTGAGAGCGCACTCTTCTGGTTCAGGTGATTCCACTAGCCATAGCCATGGTCAGGACAACAGATAAAAAGAGTCCCAGAGAAGCAGTTGAATTTATTTTACAACTTTTGAAGGTAATGGTGATTATCTTTTGTATTGTCTGAATGCAAATCATCTTTTGTCGAAATGTCTTAGTAAATAACAGTATATAAGTATATATCAAACTCTGCTTGAATAAGTTGGATTTGAAATTTGGGGATAAAATTTGTTTTTGGGTTATCCTCACCTATTTGTATCCCCATTCTGATTTTAGCTTTAAGAGAGCTAATGAATTGATACCTTCGGCTCATCAACGCTTTTGAACAACAAAATTGCTCATGTTTCCATGCATGTCTTATGGTGACAACTCTGTGGCCGGCCGAAATGTAATACATATTCAGCAAAAGAAAAAAAGAAATACATGTATACTTGACATCCTGCTACCTTTTCTTTTCCAATTTCTATGGTCTTATCGGTGCATAAGATCATAATATGGCATGACTACAATGTGCACACTAGATTCTCTCACTGTTATTTGTGAACAAAGCTCAATTTATTTTGTCAAGTTGGTCATTTTGATAGAAAAATCTGATTGTGCTGGCCTTTGATCATTCTCATTATCATCATCATGTAGTACAATGATAACAATGGAAATCCCTACTCTGATGTCTTTTGGCTGGCTGCAATGGTTCAGTCTGTTGGTGAACTCGAATTTGGGCAACAGGTCTGTCACCTTATTCTTTAATGAATCACACCAGTTTTTGGTGATATCCCATTTTTCAATCTTGCTTGATGCATAGAATATTGTTGATACTCTAATAGGTGAGCTTCAGAATTTTTTTTTGGTGGGGGTGGGGGGGCGTTAGTATTCTGGGCTATTTATACCCGGTGTCGAACCTGGGACCTCACGGTCACGGGCAGAGGCTGGCCCCGCTGGGCTGTGGCACTCTTGACAGGTGAGCTTCAGAATTCTTTGGTCGGCAATGATTACTATGAGATAAGGTTTAATTTTCTGTCTGTTTAGCGTATTATATTTTATTCTGTGGATAGATGTTGGGTGAATGACAGTTATTGTATATCATTCAGATGGTTCACAAAAGATCCGAAAGATTTGGATCTTTTCCTACCCTTTCAGTCCCAATTGAATGGCTAGCATTTGACGCCTGACAATATTTTATGCGCGAGTTGAAAATTTAACATAGAAAGGTACAGGGTGGGTAACAGATGGAATAATATACAATTTATGTCGAGCCATGAATATATCAGAGTAATATGTAATGGGCCCAAAACATCTATTCATGTGTATGAAATATTGTAGAGATCAATAGTTTCCTTCTATGAAAGTTTCAAAACATTTTGGTCCATTTCAATTTGGCAAGTATACCTTATATATTAGGAAATTGGAACAAAGGAGCATTACATGCAGCTGGTTGTATTTTTTTCATGTCTTCAACCTGCTAAAGATAGGCAAAGGTTGAGTTATGGTGCCTTCCTGGGGGTGACCCCGGATACGGATACATGTATTTCAGTGTCAGAGCACTAGGTCTAGAGTTTCCTTTTCTCCAATCCTTGAGGATATCAATGTTTCATTTTGGTCTCTCTTTCAATTGGGGGTGTCACTGGCATACCTATTATGCCTTGTCTGTTGAGAAGCAACCTTCTTTTGATTTAAACTTCAAGTATGATATACTGCTGTTAGAAAGAAGGCAAGTGAGCTGGCGTGACTATACTAAGGACAACTTACTTGGTAATCTATGGACTTGAGGCAATCAAAAAGGGTTCCAGTAAAAAATGATATAGAACCTAGAGTTCAATATGTAAATCAGGATATTATGAAAGTGATCTCTGATATCCGTATTTCAAAATATTACATAATCTTGTTTTGCAAGAGACAATGTGCTTACACTAATTTGATATATCCATGTGGCTGAGATATATCCTTTCAAATCGTTATCTGCTCCTTTTGAAGCTTATAATGTCTATCTTGTTGCGAATATAGGGTTCGTGGTTTGTAAAGTTCTGCTACATGTAACAAAATAAGTTTCTTTATGACCGTGTACATGTTTAAGACGAGTAAGAAAGATGACAAAAGCAAAAGAGAAGTATGGGATGATTTTGGAGTAATTTTTTGGTTTTTGTAAATTTGTGACAGAGTATCGTCTATTTGTCATCTCTTCTGAAGCGGCTGGACCGGCTTTTGCAATTTGACAGGTAACTTCCATTTAGAAGTTATATTAGCTCCATAACTTTCTGCTGCTAATGAATTCAGTAACCTTGGCATGTAATAGGCTGATGCCCAGCTACAATGGAATGCTGACTATTAGTTGTATTCGCACATTGACTCAGATTGCGCTGAAACTTTCAGATTTTGTTCCTCTTGTAAGTCTTTTCCCCTCTCATCGTCTTCACATTTCATGAACTCTGGGTTTCTTACGTGAATTTGTTCTTTTTGTTGCTTCAGGATCGCGTCATTGAACTTATTAAACCATTTAGGATTTCTAAGGCAATGTGGCGAGCTCGAATTGAAGCTGCCAGAGCACTTCTTGATCTTGAATTTCAGTCCAATGGCATTGATGCATCATTAGTATTGTTCATGAAGTACTTGGATGAAGAGTCGTCCTTAAGAGGTTTGTTTATCTTCCACTGTTTTAGTCTTAATATGCATCTTTACGTAGACTGATATCAGTCAGTTTATTTTCGAATATTTTAGTTCAGTCTGATAGTTTACCTTTTTTGTAGACATGTTTGATCCCCAAAAAAATAAAAGGAAAAAAGAGTACAGATGTTTGATCTGTTGGTCTGTAGTGCCAATCTTAATGTTTCTAACCTTTCAACACAGGCCAAGTGAAGCTAGGCGTGCATGCTTTGCGGCTATGTCAGATGAGAAGTGGTTCAAATTCTGACACTGACGTAAAAAGTGAAACACTTGTTTCTTTGCTTCGTTTGCTTGAGAGCCCCATGTCATTCAACAATGTTTTCCTTCGCCATTACCTTTTCTGCATTTTGCAAGTTCTTGCTGGAAGGTACTTGCGCACATTTATCGAGTCACGTCATTCTTCATGTTTCTTATGATCAAGAAAAAAAGGGAACAACATGCTTATCATCTAATCAGAACATAAAATCTTGTTAGTATGTTCAAATATCTGGGAACTCCTAACAGTGTAATTTTATAAGGATTTCCCGAACCGGCTCTTGCAACCAATTTGAAAGTTTTTTTCACCTCATTTTTCAGGGTCCCTACTCTCTACGGGGTGCCAAGGGATGAAACACTTAGGATAGGGCATGCTGAAACTTGCAGTGAATTGAAGAATATTTTTGCAGCCCTGGTCAAGCAACCTAAGACACTAGAACCTGCTTCAGATGCTGCTAATCTTGCACATGATGGTTTTCCAGATTCATTCCTGGACCCATCTATCCTCTCGAATGGGCACAATTTGAAGGAACCAGCTAATGTTGGTGTATATGATGGTTTGATTGTTCCAGAGGGTCATAAAGAAGCAGAAACTCCTTTGAGGATCGTAGAGGAACAAATTCCAGAGGCTCAACGCTTAGAAGATAGCCCAATCCTGCCAGAATCTTCTAAAGACTTGCAAGCTAGACCTGAAAGTCACAAACAACCCAAGACAGTGGATAGCCTACTAAATGACTACATGGTCATCACCGAGGTTCCTACAGAAGAACATCCTATATCTAACAATAATGAAGAAAACAAGCAAGCCGACTTCATACGGGATGCTTCTAGAGAGGCAAATACACCACCAACCAACAGTCGGGAACAAAAGAAGCAATTGGACCTTCTGAATGATGCTATGACCATCCCCGAAACCAAAGAACCAGATGCTATTTCCGAAAGTCATGAACGGAAGAAGCCAGTGTTTAGGATTAAGGTAAAAAAGTCTGCTGCATCTAGTCGGGCAGAAGATCCTGATACTGCTGCTACGGTGGATAAGTCCCATGGCGTGAATACTGATACTGATCGCGGTGCAACCAGTTCAGTATCTGTTGACGCACCTCAAATAAATTTTGCTGAAACCGTAAGTACTGCTAATCAGACCCTTTTGAATTTAGAGGATGTAAATTCTTGCCATGAAGTCGGTTCTCGATTGACTGCAAGCATTGACAGTGCCAAACTTCCGACTGATGGTGATGAATTGTTAAAGGAATTACAGTGCACTGCTGATTCAAGCAAAGTTTCTCCTACACCCCCAGCCGGTGACCACATCTCCCGAAGCATCTCGCAAAGCATCATCAAAGAAGATCGTTCTGAGACGCCGGCTGATAAATATGTAAGTTTGCAGTCTCTTTCCGGCACAGGATCATATCGGGATAAAAGTGCATTGATCAAAGTGAAGGATAAGAAGAAAGATAAGGAAAAGAAGCGAAAACGGGAACGGGACGATAAAAAAAGTAAACATGATGATCCAGAATACTTGGAGAGAAAGCAATTAAAAAAGGAGAAGAAGAGGAAGGAAAAAGAAATGGCAAAGCTCTTGAGTGATGAGCCCAGGGCATCCTCTTCTATCGAGTTGATAAGCAAGAAAGAGAAGTCCCGGAGTATAGGGGAATTGATTAGGGACAGCAAGGCAACTCCGGCAGAACTTGAGCGAAAAACAGAAGGGGCGACGCAGCCAAGGCCAGAAGCCATTTCTACCGCGGAAAAAACACCCATGGTGGGGTTACATAGTAAGAAAGATGATATGCAACTAAGCCGTGATGAACCCAGCGGAGCAAGGGTGGTTAGTACAGGACAGGCCCAGAGTAGTTCTTCGCATAAAATCAAAATCAAATTCAAAAATCGGACGCTTGGAAAACCATCTTGAATGTACATCTACTGTAAAATCTCCCGAAGATCCTGTATTTGTTGTTTTCTCGTGTATTTTTAGAATCAGATGTATGTTACGAACTTGTAGTAAATCATTTCCCTGTCTTCTTTGAAGAACAACAGTAATGTTCATCTCATATTTGACAGTTGGACATTTGAATTCGTCGATATATGTGGTTGCATTAGAACGATAAAAATGCGTATAAAGATTCAGTCGATCATCGTGCATTTTTAATTGTGTTACTATTGCTTCTTGAATGGACAAATTTAAAATATTTCGATATCAACACGAAAATTTGTTCGACACCAATTGCTTATGTATGAAATTAGATTTTTTTTTCTTCTTTTTAGAAGGACAAAAATAATTTTTTTTATGTCCGTCCCAAGTTTTGTTGTTGTTGTTGTGGTAAATAAGCATAATTATATTAAAACATTAAGCATAAGCAGTAACTAAAGCACTGTTCAAGCAACTATTAAGATCATTACAAACCGATATCGCAAAAAGAAATTTCATAGGCATCTCCACTACTAATTGGCTAACGAAAGGAGAAAAAAATAAGTAAGTAATGAAAATGGTAGAAGTCCGTTCCAAGTTAGACATGTCTCATAATAGATACAAATGGTTGGATTCAAATTGCCAAATTAGGTACGGGCTTATTTATAATAGATACATATAGTCGGATTCTCTTGCCATTGCCACAAGTAATTTTTTCCCCTTCTTCTAAGGCACTACCTTTGAGGGGTCGACTTAATATTAAAACCATTTTTGTAGGATTAGCTTTACAATCATCTCACATGAATTGTGGAAAGTCAACATCTGCAGGTATATAATGCCCAATTCATGTAAATAAATTGTGTGACCAGTCGCATAACGGTGGTTTTAAGATTGAATTTCTAGTTTTTGAGGAGTATATTGTACTCATACTAACTGTTTCTTCTTTGAATCTTTATATCCAACTAACCCAGATTCATATATAGTACAAGAACCAAACCGAAAAAGCACTTCCATTAATTAATTCCACTATCTTTTTTCATACAATTGATGCCCAAAATTCTAGTTCATGAATGAGAATTGAGAAGTCTATACCCCTTTACCCATCATTTTACCATCCCTTCATAAGGAGAAATATCTAACTTTTGTAAACCAAGAAATCATCACAGTATAAACGAAAATGTTTTTTGGCTAAAATTAATTGGTTATAATTTGCTAAAAACTCAAATCTTCTAAATTTTTAATTGATTGAAAAAATGCAACAAATTATTTACAAAAATGTCACAGTTTAGATAATTTATTTAATTGATTTTAGCTACCTAATATTGTCCCAATATATATTATTGCGAGAAAAACAACCGTATCTACACACACACACACATATATATAAATAATATATTGTCAATCTTTTGTTACATTAGCAATATAGTACTGTTGGATATAGTATTTTTTATAATAATATGTGCTGCCAAACTTTTGTATGTTAATGATATAGTAATGTTGGACATGGTACAATGACAACTGCCGTATCTACATAATTTTTTTATACGAGTATGTTATTAACATTAGTAATATATTAATGTCCGATTATATTATATATTTTATGAATAATGCTGAGATTTACATTATGTATCTTTGCCTAGTAATTAATGATTAAATTCTTTTTTTCCTTTAATTTTAAAGGAAAAATCATGAATGAAAGTTCTGAACTCATGAAGTCCTTGATCATGTGCTAAAAGATCACGCAATCCTTTTCCTCTCTTCTTCGCTTTGTAGATCTTTTTAGGGTTTGTCAGGGATGTCCACGAACCAACAATAACTTCAATTTCTTGTCCTCAATGAAAAGAGTAAAAAAATAAGATTTTTTTATTTTTTATTTATCCTCTCATTTACAGTGTAAGAGGTTTTTAACTATTTTACATGAATTAAAAAGAGAAAAGCAAGTAATATTTTTCATTTCATATTCTTTACTAATTTTACTAACCTAACATAATAAAGAATGAGTGAATTAAATTTATGGTTAAGTGTAACTATACAAAAATTATCCTTCACATTTATAAAACCTGAAATATTTTAAAAAAAGATAATTAAATGACCTTATATTATAAAATGGCAACCCAAAATCTAAAACTAATATAATTTTCTCCTATAAATATTAAAATTTTCAAATTTTTTAGAAATTTTAACCTTCACCATCTTAAAATCAATATAAATTTTATCATCCGCCCTCCAACTTATAAATTGTTCCGGTTCTGTCTATGGTATAAAACGTAATGAATTTTTTTTTATTGGACCTCACCAGAGGAGGAGTCCATGTAGGGCGGATAGAAGCCCGGCTGAGTGGGTGCACATGAGGGGAGTAGAAGAAGCCTGGTT
>JAOWBF010000037.1:13500206-13510381 GCA_028566175.1 Vinca major
TTTAAATTTTTCTATAACAGAGTGTCTAAAAATTGTTTGAGTTTATAAATATACAAAAAAAGTTAATGTCTAAAAAGAGAAAAGTAAAAATTGTTAAGGTCTACGAAGGGCCATTCACTCAAACTTATAAAATTTTATCGTGTATTGGTAAATACTTTAAGGATTTTTCAGGTAATTTTCTCATTATATTACAATTGAATTATCTTTTTATCTTAGAAATAGTGTCTGTTTTATTCAAATAAAAAATTATTTATAAATAAATATTTTGCAATCGAGCTTTCATTTTATTTTTAAAGTTTGTTACGGCTAATAAATTATAGATGACAATTTTAATCCGACTCGTCTTAGCACAATTTGACTCCTGATATTTGAGACAGATTAGACGCCTCCCGAACTGAGATCAAAAGCATGGTCACTCCCAGCGTGTAAAAAAACAACCAAAATTTAGCAATAGTTTACCAATCAGCCTTCAAGGGATCTTCACCTTCTCTTCCATTCTCAAATTTCCTACCTTTTTAGGGTTCATTTTTTTTTCTTTGTTATTTGTTTGAGATATATCTATTGCCGATCTAGATTGATTTACGGATATTCTTGAATCTGGTTCTGTTAAATTCAGGTAATTAAGCATTGAATATATACTTAATTTAATTGACCACTTCCCAGTTAGATTCTTTTTTCTGTAGTTTTGTTGAATTTGAGTGGTTATTTTTTTGCTGTCTCCTCTGTATGTTTTTCTCTCTCATTCGATTGAGACTTGATTTTTGAAACTAAAACTGTGTGATTTGTTGCTTGAGTTAATTTTTAAGCCTTATGTTTCGTTTAATAATCTGGGTTTTCTTTATTTTTGTGTTTTATTTAGTAAAGTTCCTTGCTTTACTTGATTTTCTTGTTTCCCAGTGGCATTTTCTTATTTTTCTAACTTCCAAGGTAGGACCGGTGGCGGAACCAGGATTTGAACTTAGGGGGCGCGAACTAAAATTCGTTCGCTGTATAAGACGATATATTTGAGGTAGAATGGTATATTTTTATTAGAAGATATGGATTTAAACTATACTTGGAGTTTATTGCAGTTTTTAGTTATATATGTTCACTGTGGATATTTGGAATTTTATTGGTCTGTTGAAGGTGATACGATTTCCTGGTTAAAGTGTTATAGTATCTCTATTCCATGGGAGTATTATTAGCCTATCTTAGGAGTTAATGCTAAATTGTTGGGTTTCTTGATTTGTTTCTCAATTCATGGTATTTTTCTGCATTTGACAGAGATGAGACGTGCCCGACTTATTTTAGCACAAATGGGAAATGCTATTTGATTGATGGAAGAGTTTACTAGGGGGAGCTGGAAATGAGCAGGTCTCCGTCATTTTCTTTAAGGTCGGAACCCAATAAAGAAATCGATGAAGAAGCTTTCCATCAATGGATTGTTACCTTTTGCGTCATTAGATTTGATCTTGAACAAGGACAGCTTATAGAAGAGTGTTACCCGCCGGGATGTTTGACTCAAAATGAGGAGCTCGAAATTGCTTTTAGTTCGTTCCCGGATTCCATTTCACAGGGCCATAACCGCTCGAGCATCCATGATTGCATCTTCTTTTTTAGGATTAGGAGGCAGGAAGTTCTGCAAGCTACAAATTCAGTCTCGCATGAGATAGTCGAAGTAGATGATAATAATGCATCAGGGGTTAAACCGGAACTTAAACGGCCAAATAATATTCGGCGGAGTAAGAGTCCGAAGTACTTGTACGGTTTTGTCTTTAATAGGCAGAGACATGATGAGAGGCTAAAGCGTGGCGGTGAACAGAAATCGGTGGTTATTCTGTCGCATAGTCCATACTCGAGTGTATTTAGACCTTTGTTGCAAATTATGGGCCCTTTGTATTTTGACATTGGAAAGAAAGCTCTAAATTATATGGCTGCTTCTGTATCAGCTTGGCCTGCTCCGGTCCCCGGTCAGCTAATGGAGCTTCCTATTGGGAATGCTACAATGAAAGTCAACTTACCGCCTGCTCATAGTTTACCTTTGGATGGTGAAATATACTTTGAAGAATTAGCTTCTCCAATTGCTCCTTTTCTTCCTTCTAATCAATCAATTCCGCAAGGCCTTTTCCATGATTCTGATCTTTTTGGTACATTTCGAGGCCTTCTAATGCAGCTTTGGAAGTTATGGGAATTGTTAGTCATTGGGGAACCGCTTCTTGTCATAGCACCGACACCACCACAATGCTGTGAAGCTGTTGCTGGTCTAGTTAGTTTAATTGCTCCACTCCTTTGTAGTGTTGATTTCAGGCCTTATTTCACGATCCATGATCCGGGATTCGCCCAGTTAAACGCACTTACAGAGAGTGCAAAATTTCCTCCTATGGTTTTGGGTGTGACAAATCTTTTTTTCTTAAAATCTCTCCGCAGTATTCCTCACATTGTTTCAGTTGGAAGCACAACCTCAAACTCAAATCGTCTTGCTTTTTCTTCTAGGCCCTCAGCTGGGCGAATTCCTGAGGGAAAAGAAGTATCTGGACTTCAAAATTCCTTAAAGAAGTTCACTCCTTCAAACTTCTTGAATGCAGTGAGACTACGGAGGGATGGTCCCCTTTGCCTAATGACGGAACATAGAGAAGCCGTTTGGTCCACTTATGCTGCGATTACGAAACCAGACACATCCATCTTGAACAGGTTAATAGATGCAGGGATGTCTCCAAGGGTTGAAGAATCAATGTCTGTTGTTAACAATGAGATACTCCGTCGTCATTTCTTGGAGCTCACCACCAACTTTTTAGCCCCTTTTGGTCCATATTTCCGGGCAACTACCCCTTCGGAAGGATCATCTCCATTTGTAGACCCCCCTCCACTACCCTCTTTTGATGCTGAGGACTTCCTGGGAAGCTTATCAACAAGAGGTCCTGGAAAATTTCTATTAAAGAGAATGAGGGCAAATTGGCTGGAGTTATACAGGTAAGTGTTGTTGCTTTTCATCTTTTGCAGACTGCAAAATAGCTTTATTCTGACCTGGAAAATCATTTTGTCTGCTCCTTTTAGGCGTTTCTTGAGAGGACACAATTTTTTCCCTTGGTTTCGGAGGAGGCGTGCTGTTGCTGAGCAACAACAGATTAGATTATGGATGCAAGCTAGAATGAAGACTAACATACATCAATTTATATCTAAGATGTCCGAGCTGGAGATGGTTGATTCCTTCAATTCAATTGAAAAACATCTCTTGGGAGAGCTGCAGGCAAGTGCTTTTTCGCATTAAAGGCTGTACCTTTTGATCTGTAGTGCACCTAATATATATGCTCTCAGCACAACTGCTTGCCCTTGTTCACCTTGTCAATGAAACAATTAAGTACTTTTTATCCTTTTTATTGTGTTAATTATGTCAGTATGTAGGAAACTAATCTAGGCTGAGTCTAAGAGGATTTAATGCTATCCTAACCATCCCAGTATTTAGTAGTACCATACATGTTATATATTACATACAGAAGTTCTAGGATGCCTGTTACCAGAAGCAGCATATTTCCTTTTAGCCTAAGGTTCACCAAAGGAAGAGAAGATTAAAAATTAACTTAGAGAAAAGAAGTTGGACAAAGATACATGAATGGTGATGTTTCATTGGAGGAATTAAGTCGAACAAAATGGGGAGACGGGTCCTGCTATTGCTCTTGCTTCCTTTTGATAAATTTCGGTTATTTAGTATACCTTTTCTCAGACGCACGTTTAGTCTTTTCTTCATTTCTTGCTGCAACACAAGTTAACGTACACGAGAAATGTGGTAAAAGGGAAGGATATACTGAAGAATCTGTAGTTCAAGATCATGAAATAGCTAGACGATAGGAAAAAAGAGGAGAATTAAGGGACTCAGACACTACAGAAGCTGCTCTTCCCTCAATAATTTGGCATTCTTCTACAGTTTGTTAACCACATATGACGGAGATGTTGGAAGGCCCCAAAAAGCTTGTTTGATCCTTCATAAGGGAGAAGTCCTTTATTGAGTAAGTTACCCAATCAGAACTTCCAATTGACTATTGCAAATGAAAATCAGTGAGAACCCAATGTTTGAAAACCCTATCTACTTGACCAGTCTGAGATAATGGTGTATACTGGGATGAGCAATAAATTTGCGGACTGGTCTAGTTGAAGAATTTGCATGTGTTAAAAGTGTTTGCCTTTTAATAAGATTTCAAAAATAAAACTCGACTAGGTGTGCTTTTACAATTTATTTCAATCTCTCAGTATGAGTTGAAGGAAGAGAAGTGAAAAAAATGGAGAGCAGTTCAGGGATGAGCTAGCTACAGTATGCGTGTGAAGTTCTACTTTCGAGTTTCAACACCATCATACCCTGCACGACTCATTCCTCGTAGCGTATTTTAAAAAGCTTAATTTTTTCGATTATGGTGGGTTAGACATAAATTTTCTGGTATTTTGATTAATTTTTATCAATTCAGCTAATGTAATTCAAAAAATTGTAGCCTTGTGCACACATTTAACTCATTCTCTTCTTCTGGTACTTTAGTCCGGGAATACCAGTACTGAGTCTCAGGCAACCTCACAGAAATTGAAGAGAGATCTAAAGACTGTCTTTGATGTGCTGCCGAAGGACATGCAGGATCTACTTGTCATGAATCCAGAGCGAGCAGCTCTCTTAGCAGGAACTCATGAAGAGGGAGACGTGAACCTTCCCGATCTATCTTTCGTACAAAGTAGTGTCCCATTACCCAATTCACCCAGATGACATTCAGAACATGGATAAATGTCAGGTTAATTAATCGTGTTCTTATCGAAAGAGGCCTGCTGCATTGTACAAAAGTCTCGGTTCTGTTATTGGAGTTGAGTAAGAGTGGGGTTGACAATTAATCTCTTTCTAGGTTAGTAGTATGTCTTATTTTTGTGTTCTTTCCAAAATTTGCAGTGTACTTATTTATTTTTCTTTTTATCTTTTACTTGACTCTAGATGACTCGTAGCAATAATCAACGACTCTTGGATCAAACCTCAGGAATATGCAGTCAGGACTCACAGCTGTTCAAATATTTTGGTCTTCCGACAGATTGACAAATAATCTTTGAGAAGACTCGAGAGAAAACCTGTACTTGTAATCTGTAGCAAAACAAAACCTGTTAGGCCATCTCTTTATCATCTTCTCGGATTTTGTTTGTCTCTACAGAAATGTTTCAACTTTCAGGAGGATGTAATTGAATTCATGGTAAAGAATACAAAGCAGATTCCGCTGATGCAGATGAAGTGTCATATCATCGGGTGAATTGCCTTAGCAGGTAATGGGCAAAAAACAGTATCTTGTATGTATAAGCTTCCAAGATTTCTAGGCCTAAATTGCATTTATTCAAGTTACTTATACCTATCTCGGCCTTTTGACTAGATCAAGTGTATGATATATTCTAATCAGTTTAATATTTTGTACGCGAGCCATTGGTCTGTGTGATATTAACTTAATTTTTTATGGGGAGAGAGTCCAATGGGCAGCTTGCTACTCGGACTCTTGCGGGTTGCCTTGGTGTTACACTGCTCCCTTGGCCAAGCCCACCCAACAAAGGGAAAAAAGAAAAAAAGAAGGTAGAGTTATTGTTTTTAGCAGCCCATCCTTGATGCATGGATCAAGCAATGCATCTCTTATGTATGCGAGTATTATCTTACGATCCTCGTGTTTACGAGTTTTTGAACTCTTTTTGTTCCGAGTTAAAATTTTGATCTTGACAACCTTGGCCATAGCATTGCCCTTTTCTTCTGTAAAAAAAATGCTGCTAAATTTTACTGCACTTTGATGAGATTAGGCAACACATTGGTGGGAATCTTTTTTTTTGTGGGAGGTGGGGGGAATCAAGAATTGTTTAATGGACCAGAATTATTGCAATCTTATCCAACAAGAACTGAATATCTTTCAGTGATGAGTGACAATGGATGGCTGAAGATGACCTTTTTGAATGACTCTTTGTTTATTTATTTTATTATTAGATTTTTCTTGTGCACAAAAGGCGTTACCCACGCCGATATGCCCCCACTCTCCAGTCCGCCAGTCCAATAGAGAATTTGTATTATTAGATATTTCTAATGTCAACTAAAAGGGGTGGTTGTTCATAGCATTATTGGGACATTTATAAAATTGTGTGAAAGAATTGTAGTCTTAGGTTTAGTATACAATAGGGGACCATTTTTTTTTCTTCATGTGCAGATACTGCCATTTTAGCTTCTATGATTAGTCTTCAACATTTTACCATTTTGTAGTATATATATATATATATAGTCAGGAAATATGTTCAAAAAATGAAAATGAGAATATATATGAAGTGAGGTGAAAATAATTGGTGGATGATATGTAAGTATTCTTGTAAGTGAACTATGATCCCTAGGTCCTGACCGTGGTGGTGACCGTAATCGAACTCACTCGAATTTTTATTTTACCAAAAAAAAAATTAATTGAAAAAGCTGATGTGGAAATGAATTGTATTGTTGAGGAAATGTAGCATGGTTTGATAGCAAAGATGATTGATGGAATATGTTATTGTCACTTTGATGGATCTATGAGTGAAGAGGTACCAAACAATAAGACACTTGACAATCTCTGAGTTAATTGTGGCAGTTACCTTTTCTTATCAAATGCCCTTTTGTTATTCTATCTCCTACACAAAAAGGCGATACCCATGCCGACATGGCCCCACCTCCCGATTCGATAGGAATTGTTTGTTATTCTACCTCTACACACCAGTAAGTTGGGCTCCATGATAAAGTGGGCAAAAGATCGTCTGTATCTGTGTATGTCACCATACTTATACTCAATCATTCACAATTCGTCATGTGTATATGTAATTGGAAGATATGTTCACGTGACAAATTCTGAATGGTGAGGACATGTGATTTCTACACGATAAAATGAAAGTATTATAGTTTGGTTTGTAACTAAACTTTGTTTAGGTCAGGCCAGCACTAATGCAGTATTTTTGAGTCAGTATAATAGGTTTTAGGCTTGATAACTCTGCCTTGGTAGTACAATAATTTTGAAATTTAACAAAAAAAATGAGGTGGTACTAATGAAAAATGACAAGTTTCGAGTATAATAAGTCTGTATCGATAATAAAATATTTTTGAAATTTGAGAAAATATGAGGTGGTAGGATTGAAAATTTGATATATAGAGATGAAATCTTGTCCAATGAGAGTTTGAAATATTATAACTTATATACTCTCTTTTTTTCTCCACAGTATAAGGTATTTTAACATTTTATCTCTTTCTAAAAATATTTGATATTTTATAAATGCAAAGTGATAATGGCACTTCACAAATTATTATTAGCACTCTAATTAACAATTCTTCTTTTAAAGTTACTCTCAAATATAAAATAATTTTCTCATTTTCTTTTATGTTAGAGGAATTAGTAAATGATGTAATAAGAAAAGTTTTACTTACTTTTTTCTTCCTTTTAAAAAGGAGAAAGACCGGAAGGGCAGAAACTCCTACTTATAACGTCCAAACAAGTTTTAAATTTAAAGATATACACGAGGAATAGGGAGTTGAGGAGGGAAAAAACAACTATTATATTGAAAATATTTTTTTATATGGACTATCGTCAAAATTTATCTAATCAAAAAAAATCTCTCATAATATTGATAAATTTAAATCACTCTGATCCATTGGACTATAATCTACTTCCTCCATTCCCTACTAATTATCATTTAGGAGATATATTGGTATCCAAACTAATTGTCGTTTAAGGTTGTTTTATTAGTTGTCAACAATTTATTTTAATTATACCCTCAACATTTTTTTTAATATGGGAATATTGGAAGTTTAAGTGAGAGAGGAATGATGGGGTAATATTGGAAGTTTAAATGAAAATGACAACTTCCTTAATTTTTTAAAATTGTCTAAATTTTTTTATATTTAGGAATGGAGGGAGTATATAAGTAAAACCATACTGGAAATCAGACCTAGTGTTATTGTTGTATTGATAATAATATTGTTCACTTTTATGAATGAATTATTACAAGCTGGTCGTCCTTTACATTTGTTTCTATCAATATGGTTAAGGACATTTCCATCATGAATAGAGAATCATGTAATCGTACTAGGCAGAAAATATCTCTTACCTATTAATGAAATTTTTGCCCACGACAATAGTAGGTGGAGAAAACATTTTGTTTCACTGCTGAATTTTCTATTGGTTGTCTTGGTCTTCAGGGACGAAGACAGGAGTGGAACAGGGCAGTTGCTTTCGAAATTTTTAAAAATATTATTAGGCATAGTAAATTTTATATGTAATTTAGAATATTTTATCAATTTCGTTTCCTAAGATTTTTTTATCAATTTTATATGTAATTCGACATATTATTCCAGTTTTGCCCTCTAATCTCAAATTCCTGACTTCGTCCGGTTGGCCTTGTACTTGTTTTCTAGTAGATGTTCTTTTGGTTTATCCAAAAATTAGAGAAAGAGAAGATGCCACGCATAGCAACAACAATTTTTTTTTTCTCTTAGTGCTGATACGGGTTTTCGACTAATTCGGCTGTATTATGCACAAAATAAATTTAATAATGTAATACAAAATCGTTCTTTAAATGATTTTAATTTGTGATTTTACTATTGACAAATGCTCGTTAACGAAAGGTAAAATCAATTAAATTGAAGTGACTTGTCACGCATATTAACTACTCAAACATTCGCTTTCTTCCACAATTTTACATAACACCAAAGGATAATTACTCTCTTCATAATATTCTCATCATCGTTAAAATTGAATATTCATTAAGAAAAGTAGTTTTGCCATTCGTGAGTTACTACAATATCCTTAACTTTAGAAGAACTTGTATGATAGTGAATCTTGTATAATTTAATTGTATGAGATTAATTATGAGAGTTTAGAAATAAAATATGGACATTCATTTTATAACAAATTAAAATAAAAAGTAAACACTCAATTCAAGATAGATGAAATGTAAAATTTAGCATAGATTAAATAATATAAAATTAACGAGTAACGTTTATTTTATTTTTTTTTGTTGGGACAAATAGTAATTTTCCTATTATTCCCTTAATAACAATATGGGTGAAAAGATTCTTTAGGACCTCATAATCTATATAGCAGATTCCCCCAGTCAATGATTGCAACTCAACAACCCAAAGGTGAAAATTTTGTGGTAAAAAGAATAAATAAAGCACTTTTTTTTTGGGCGAATAATAAATAAAGCACTTTCAATCATACCTTCATGCTTTCATTTTTTTTTTCTTTTATCCTATGTTCCAATTACATGCAATTGTATCCTTTATTCTCTCTCCCAAAAAAAATTGTATCCTTTATTTGAAATTTAGGATACAAAATGTCTAGTAAGTGAAATATGATTATGTATAATGAATAATATAAATAATTTCATTATAATAATATTTGAATATACGTAAAATATATAAACTCGACCTCTTAACAATAATTCAGAAAAAAATTTTACACTCTAATGTGGTGAAAAGTAAGAAATTAGCTATTTCAAATTTTGAATATTGAGAAGAAGAATCCTTTCAATTCTTCTATTTTGTTTTTGTGTAATTTTTGGCCATGACTTTGAATGAAGATGACACATGAGCCCATCCCTTCAACCTCACATAAGTGGTACCAAAATTCCATTAATTCAATGGCCACCACGGTAAGAATCGTATGTCCTCATTATCTGTCATGTTTCATGTTTCATTAATAAAAAATTGTCATGTGTTAATTTTTTAATTAAAAAATTATAACCTAAAAGAAATAGTAGATAGAAGAAAAAATTAATAAATGACAATTACTTATTGATTAGATAGGGAACAAGAAATATAATGAGTACATACGATTTTTTTGCCAGCATCCATATGCTTATCCTGCATTCATTTTCTCACTCCCCTTCTTCTCCCAACTTCCCAAAAACCTCACAAAGACAAACATTAAACATATCCCATCTTCATAACTACTCAAATTTTAAAAAGGAAACTAAAAGATATTTCATTTTTTTTTTAGCAAAAAAGTACCCAAAAAGGGAAAAATGTCTGCTTCATATTCAGAAACATGGAGTAGAGATGAAGAAAAAGCTTTTGAAAATGCCATTGCTATGCATTGGGGTGGGGATTCTAAAGACCAATGGGATAAGATTGCTTCTATGGTTCCAAGTAAAAGCATTGATGAGTTGAAGCAACATTACCAATTACTTGTTGA
>JAOWBF010000037.1:13510481-13520963 GCA_028566175.1 Vinca major
CCTTTGCAGTGTTGATTTCAGGCCTTATTTTACAATTCATGATCCGGAATTCGCCCAGTTAAACGCTCTTCCAGAGAGTGCAACATTTCCTCCTATGGTTTTGGGTGTGACGAATCTGTTTTTCTTAAAATCACTCCGCAGTATTCCTCACATTGTTTCAGTTGGAAGCCCAACTCCAAACGCAAGTCGTCTTACCTTTTCTTCTAGGGCCTCAACTGGCCGAATTCCTGAGGGAAAAGAAAGATTTGGACTTCAAAATTCCTTAAAGAAGTTCACTCCAAATTTCCTGAATGCAGTGAGACTACGGAGGGATGGCCCCCTTTGCCTAATGACAGAACACAGAGAAGCCATTTGGACAACTTATGCTGCGATTACAAAACCAGACACATGCATCTTGAATAGGTTAATTGATGCAGGGATGTCGCCAAAGGTTGAGGAATCAATGTCAGTTGTTAATAATGAGATACTCCGTCGTCATTTCTTGGAGCTCACCACCAACTTTTTAGCCCCTTTCGGTCCATATTTCCGGGCAACTACACCTTCGGAAGGATCATCTCCATTTGTACACCCCCCTCCACTACCCTCTTTTGATGCTGAGGATTTCTTGGCGAGCTTATCAACAAGAGGTCCCGGAAAATTTCTATTAAAGAGAATGAGGGCAAATTGGCTGGAGTTATACTGGTAACCAATGTTGTTTTTCATCTTTTGCTGACTGCAAAGTAGCTGCATTCTGACCTTGAAAATCATTGTCTGCTCCATTAGGCGCTTCTTGAGAGGACACAATTTTTTGTTTTGGTTTCGAAGGAAGCGTGCTGTCGCTGAACAACAACAGATTAGACTGTGGATGCAAGCTAGAATGAAGACTGACATACATCAATTTATATCCAAAATTTCCGAGCTGGAGATTGTGGATTCCTTCAATGCAATTGAAAAGCATCTCCTGGGAGAGCTGCAGGCAAGTTCTTTTTCACGTTCAAGACTGCACTTTTTGTTCTATAATGCTAATATATATGATCTAAATATAACTGCTTGCCCCTTGTTCACCTTGTCAAGAAAACAATTAAGTATTTTTCACCCTTATTGTGCCAATTATGTCCGTATCTAGGAACTCCTAACCTAGGGCAGGTCTAAGAGGTCTAAAGGACAACCTAATCTAGAGTAATCCCAGTATTTATTGTTAGACCTCCGTTTGATATGTTAATTTGGTTACCACGTGTGTTATGCATTACGTATGGAAGTTCTAGAATGCCTGTTGCTAGAAGCAGCATATTTCTTTTAACTTAAGGTTGGCGAAAGGAAGAAATTAACTTAGGTCCAGGTTGTTCAATGTTCTGTCTGAGCATGTCATCTTTGTCCTGGGTTATTCAGCCAAAAAATGGGGGAAAAAGAAGAAGAAAGAACGTTTTTTCTGGATTAGTTGATTAAGTGGAGATACTGAACTCTTGTTTGGGGAAATATTGTGTATCAGGGTGAGTTATCATCTGGCTTTCTATAATTGGTTACAAATGCATCTGGCTGAAGGTCCTGTATGACCAATACCTTCCTTTTGTGTTGGACCCAGATATAAATAATAGTTGATGCCTTTTAGCGGGATTGAGTAAAGACAAATTGACTAGGTGTGTTTTTGCAATTTATTTCACTCCATTGGTATGGGTTGCAGGAAGAGAAGTGAAAAAAAAGTTGAGAGCATTCAGAGATGAGCTAACTACAGTATGCGTTTAAAGATCTACTTTTGAAAGCATTGTACCCTGCACGGATCATTCCTCATAGTTCTTTTAAAGCTTTATTATGTCGAGTTTGGCGGGTTAGACATAAGTTGTCTGTTATTTTGACTAATTTTCACCACTTCAGCTAATCTAATTCAAGAAATTGTAGCCTTATGCACATTTAACTCATTCTCTTCTTCTGCTACTTTAGTCTTGGAATACCAGTACAGAGTCTCAGGCGACCTCGCAGAAATTGAAGGGAGATTTGAAGGCTGTGTTTGATGTGTTGCCGAAGGACCTGCAGGATCTACTTCTTATGAATCCAGAGCGAGCAGCTCTCTTAGCAGGAACTCATGAAGAGGGAGGCGTGAAACTTCCCAATCAATCTTTTGTACAAAGTGGTGTCCCATTATCCAGTTCACCCAGATGACATTCAGAACAAAGATAAATATCATGTTCAATTAATCCAGATGAAGGTGTTCCTTGCCTGAGGCTTCCAGAGAATACGGAGGAGCCTGCTGCATTGCAGAACCACCTCGGGTCTGTTATTGGAGTCGAGTAAGAGTGGGGTCGACAATTAATCTCATTCTAGGTTAGTAATATACTAATACTAATATTGTATAACGGGGTTCTTTCCAAAATTTGCTGTATACTTATTTATTTTTCTTGTGATCTTTTACTCGACTCTAGATGACTCGTAGCAATAATCACTGACTCTGGGATCAAACCCCAGGATATGCCAGTCGGGACTCGTGGATGTTCAAATATTTTGGTCTTCCAACGGATTGACAAACGATCTTTGAGAAGACTCAAACATGTACTTGTAATCTGCAGCAAAAGATCTGTTAGGCAATTCCTTTTATCATCTTCTCAAATTTTGTTCGTCTCTACAGAAGGGTTTTCAAATTTCGGGAGGATTTAATCGAACTCATGGTAAAGAGTACAAATCAGATTCCGTGGATGCAGATGAAGTGTAATATCATCGGGTGAATTGCCTTAGTGAGTGGTTTGTGATAATTAGACATGCTACTTGGCATATTTGAACTCTCAATCTGGAAAGGAAAACCAACAAATCTGGATAAGGAAAGGGTACTTTGTTGTCCAGTGAGCATCAATTGTTGCTAGGTTTAAATTGCATGTATTCCAGTAGAGTTACTGTTATAAGCAGCCATCCTTGAAAGGAACTGTATTCTAGATCTGAGTCTTCGTAGGTTGGTCTTGGACTCGCACTCCTCTAATAACTACATAAGTTTTTTGCTCGTTGGCCCTACTTGCAGAAGTAGGACCGCCAGAAACATGCGAGGAATGTGTGGGGTCAGGGGTGGAACTATAGGTCAGGTCTAAGATACTTATCTCGTTTTCGGTGCAATGCTTGCTCTACATGTTTTCTTTATACTTCCACATTTCTTGAAATTATGGCTGAAGATGACCTTTTTGAATAGCTCTGTATGTTTATTTATTTATTATTAAATTCTTCTAATAATGTCAACTAAAAGGGGTGGCTCTCCATAGCATTATTGGGACATTACAAAATTGAGTGTGTGAAAGAATTGTAGTCTTAGGTTCATTATATATGGGACCATTTTCATGTGCATATACGGCCAGTGAATCTTCTATGATTAGTCTGCAACTTTCTACCATTTTGTAGAAATATAAAGAGGGAAAAGTTTATAAAATACCCCTCGTGTATTTTCATTTTACTAATGATAACCATCATCCTTTTTTTTTTTTTTTATTGGTTGTTCATAGACATTATCTAATTTCAAATAGTTATAAATATTTTATAATCGCATGACTTGGTATGGCTCGGTGCTTTCAAGCAGGAGAAAATCAAGTCATGTGGCAACGAAATATTTATAACTGTCTGAAAATTAATGATGTCTATAAAAAAACTAAATAAATGATGATGTGTGTATTATTAGCAAAACGAAAATACAAGATGAAAGGTATTTATAGCTTTTTCCTGTAATATAAATAAATTTCAGTAAATATCTTGGAATTTAATCCAACTACAAAGACTGGATATTTTGGAAATGACAATAGATGTGAGGTGATTTTTTTATTATTAAAAAGCTGATGTGGAAATTACTGGTTTTTTTTTTGTATGGATAGGAAATTACTTATTCTTAAGGAAATGCATACATGGTGTGATAGGAAGATGATTGATGGAATATGTTTCTGTCACTGATGGATCCATGAGTGTGTGACCTTCCAAATGTGTACCAAACAATAAGACAGTTAACCATCACTGAGATAAATTGTGTTTTTTTTATATTCAAATCCAGTCCGGATCCAGAATAGCTTTTTTTTCCTTCAGTATATACGAAATATTTTAGAACAAGTGCTCGTTTTAAATTAATTTTAACCGTCAAGAGAAGTTCCGTACATGTAGAATTTACTCATGTTTTGTACTGGAGCCGTGGCGATTCAAATCAGGCTATTCATTTAATTGTGGCTGTTGCCTTTTCTTATCAAATGCCCTTTCGTACTCAAAAGAATAAAATACATATGGAATATTTTTTAATAAGTGTAACATGTTTTTAGACTGGTCTTACATTATATTTAATAAGTGTTTTTTTATTAATACATTTTTAAGGTATATAAACCCGTTTTACACAAGTATTATAAAATTACAACTTTTTGCTTCAAAAAATATCTAGACCGTTAAATTTTTTATCGACGATAAAAAATATATTCACTGTATATTAAATTTTTTATGTTCAACAGTATAACCGGACCACCTTTATTATTCTAAAAAGAAAAAAAAAAGCTGTACTCATGATTTCTGGTGGCAACTATTTGATTAACACTTGTGCTCTTAATTGTAAGATTGTTCATAAATAACTATTTCAACCATAAACTTAATGGCTTGATGGTTCGAATTAATTCATTGCGGTGTTGACAATATAACCGTCAGAACCAAAGTGCATAATAAGTCTTCTTAAAGGGTTTTATCTCTATTTTTTTATGTATTACAATTGCATGGAGAATTTTTTTTTTTTTTTTTTTTTTTTACAATGATAAAATTAAAATTCATATACTTCTACTTGAATAATTTTATAAACAAACCAATTCATACAATTTTTTGCCAACATAAATAGAAAAAAGTTGTATTATATCGCATTTTAGTTGGTCATTTATATTTTATATTATTTAAGCTATTAAGAAAAATACAATATGAAATTTAAAAAATTAATAATAAATTTTTTTTGCTAAGTAAAAAACATTAATAATAATTTGAATCAATAGAAGAAAGGACATTGGACATAGAAATAAAAGAAAATGAAGTGTAATAAAATTTAAGAGCAGTGTCAATAGCGTCTCCCTAATATTAATCACCTTTATTAATGAATGAATGAATGAATTATTACAAGTTGATCGTCCTTAACATTTGTTTCTATCAATATGGTTAGAGACGTTAGCATCCTGAACAGAGAATCATTTGATCGTAATAGGCAGAAAAAATCTCTTCCTATTAATAATGAAAGTAGGTAAAGTAAACCTTTTGTTTCAGTTGTCTTTGATTCGTCCAAAAATTAGAGAAATAGAAGAGGCCACGTATGTCAGAAAAAATTCTCTATCCCCATTCATATTCCCGTTTTTTTCTCCATCCAATTACAATTTACTCTGTGTATATATAATTAAAAAAAATATTTATATAATAAATTCTAATTGGTTAAGAATAGAGATGAGGACATGAACAAGACAGAAGATTTTCACCCACGTATGTCAACAAACATCCCTTTTTCTTCCATAATTTTAGGGAAGACGAAGCAAAGTGACAATATTATTCTTTCCGTTTAATAATTAAGGTATTTTAGCGTAAATATAATTTTTAAAAGTTGATTTTTTTTTTTTAATATTTGGAGAAGATATTAAAAAGTTAAAAGGCTCTAGAGGTTAAATCCTATAATTAAATGAAAGTTAGACTATGTGAATATAATGTTGATCGAGTGTGGATTAATTTTCAAACTGAAGGATACCACATGCCTTCAAGAGTAAAAAAAACAAAGGCTTATTTTAAAAAGCGAAGGGAAGGGAGTATTGTTATTCTCTTTTTGTTTATTCCTATGAACTTACAGCTTGTTGGATATGATGAAGAAGTACAAGTATTCATAAGATTATGGCTTTTCGTAAGATTAAAACCTCTAATCACTCAAATTATAAATTTGTAAATATGGGAATAACTTTATGATTAACAAATTTGCCTATAAAATATTGGAATTCTAAAGTAAGAATTAGGAGACCACTACTTTATAGCCAGTGTATATGATCTTCTTTTTTTCAAAAAGGTTTATTACTAGAGAGAGTATTAAACTCAAAATTTATAATTTTGAATCGGAAGTGTAACATATAAATTCCTTGACATGAAAAAAGTTGTATATAAGAAGGTATATACTTATTTTGTAATCCATTTTCCTTATATTTTGTAGAAAATAGAAGAGGAATATATAGAGTTTTGATATGAGATATTTGCAATCATATGTGAAATAAAAGACATCATAATGGAGTGTGACATGGAGTTAAATAGGGTAAAAAGGATTCTTTAGGACCTCAAAATCTAAAATAAATTCCTCCAATCAATGATTGCAACCCAACAACCAAAAGGTGAAAATATTGGGGTAAGAAGGATAAATAAAGCACTTTTTTCCAATCATACCTTGATGCCTTTCTTTCTTTCAATAATGTGCAATTGTATCTTTTGTTTGAAATTCAGGATATAAATGTCTTGAAAGTGAAATACAATTACCCTTGCATTTATATTAATGTTGGGATATGCATAAAATTATAAGTAAGAGGATTTAATATAAACAATTTTGCGATATATCTGTTAAAATTCAATCAATCTTACCAAAAATACAAAAAGAAGTTTTACTTGCGCTCCAACGTGGTGAAAAGTATTTTTTTAAAAAAAATCAATTATTTCAAATTTTGAATCTTGAGAAGAAAGGAGTGATCCTTTCTTTTCCTTCTCTTTTGTTTTTGTATGATTTTTGGCCATGAGTTTGAATGAAGAAGACAAATGAGCCCATCCCCTTCAACCTCACAAGTGGTACCAAATTCCATTAATTCAATGGCACCCATATGCTTATCCTGCTCACCATTTTCTCTTCTTCTCCCAACTTCCCAAAAGCCTCACCAGGACAACAATTCAATAAACACATCCCACCTACATACCTACTAAAAACTTTAAAAAGGAAACTAAAAGATAACCCATATTTTTTAGCCAAAAAAAAAAAAGAAAAAGAAAGAAAATGTCTGCTTCATATACAGAAACATGGAGTAGAGAAGAAGAGAAAGCATTTGAAAATTCCATTGCTATGCATTGGGTTGGGGACTCTAAAGAACAATGGGATAAGATTGCTTCTATGGTTCCAAGTAAAAGCATTGATGAGTTGAAGCAACATTACCAATTACTTGTTGAAGATGTTGATGCAATTGAGGCAGGAAATGTTCCAATTCCTAACTATATTGGAGAAGAAGCTTCTTCTTCCTCTACTAAAGATCAACCAGTCTGTTCTGGGGTTGCAGCGACGGAAAAGAGATCGAATTGTGGTTATGAAGGTGGGTTTTCAGGTCTAGGTCATGATTCTTCAGCCCCGGGAGGAAAAGGCGGTTCCCGGGCGGAGCAAGAACGGCGAAAAGGGATTCCATGGACTGAAGAAGAGCATAGGTAAACAACTCTTTAATATAACTAGCACAAGTGACTCTCCGTTAAAACTGAAATCTGAATATTGAAGTTTCGGAGTTGAAATGTAAATATTACAACTAAACACTAGTGTTTGTTTCTTTTGTCTTAGGTTGTTTTTGCTTGGTTTAGACAAGTTTGGGAAGGGGGATTGGAGAAGCATTTCAAGAAACTATGTGATATCCAGGACTCCAACACAAGTTGCTAGCCATGCTCAGAAGTACTTCATTCGATTGAACTCAATGAACAGAGATAGAAGAAGATCTAGCATCCATGATATTACTAGTGTGAATAATGGAGAGGTTTCAGCTCACCAGGCACCAATTACTGGCCAACAAACCACCCCAATGCTGCCAAATCCGGCTGCTCTAGGACCGGCAATGAAGCATAGAGGTACACAAGGTATGCATGGCTTGGGGGTATATGGGGCACCAGTAGGACATCCAGTGGTTGCTCCTCCAGGCCACCACATGGCTTCAGCAGTCGGTACGCCGGTTATGCTTCCTCCTGGCCATCATCCTCCTTATATGCTTCCGGTTGCGTATCCGATGGCACCGCCTCCGGGCATGCACCAATAATGCGTTCCGGCATCTTTTTTTTGTGTCTGAGTGGAGAAAATGGTTAATTTTCAGCATGACAATGATGCCGGATTGGGAAATTTTGTCTAGTCATCCATCATCATATATTTACACTACTGCGCTCATTCGATGTACATAAAAATGACATTTTAGTTGAGATTTTTAGGATTGCCTGGATAAAGATCCTCAAGACTCCCCAGAAGGGAGAGGACATTGATTTTAGTTGTATTTTTAGATGACTTGAATCGAATAATATTGACCATAAAACGAATGCAGGAGCCCATTTGATGCAGATTTTTCTTTTCAGCTTCACAAAATGACATCTTTCTCTGCTCTTCCACTTGATCAAAATCTAAATTCTAGTTATCACAAAGCTATACAAATATCTCCAAAATATCAAGAAAGGGCTTACCATTGATCACTCATCCAGCATAATTTTCCAAAATACCAAACTCCTATGCATTCTATTTCACTTCAATCTACCAAATAAATGGACAATTTATACAAAATTAAAAGCATAAGCAAAGAACTATCATAACTGCTAGCCGCTGACTTAAACTGAAATTAGAAAAGAAAGTAGTCATCAATACTTTCACCACATTTTACTTGCAATTTAGACCTAAGTTACAAGCAAAAGATAACTGAGAAGCTTCTCTAAAACAGACCATACTAAGGGTAACTGTTACCAATTCTAAGTACAATCAACATAGATTACATTGTTCCACTTCATAAAGTTCACAAAATCCACAGATATCAACATAACTGAAGCTGTACTAGGTCAATTGTTCTCGGCAACTGCCATGTCAATCTCATCCACATGCTCCCGTAAAATATTCCACTGGTCCATGGACAGTGAGATACCTTTCTTGCCAGGCATTGGTTTTCCATCTTTCATGTAGAACTCTCTAATGTCCACCACAACCTTCCCCTGCCAGTTCCTCACTGATACCCTCCGATTCTTTGATATCTCACAGACTACAATGTCGTCAGCTGCATCATCAGAATCATCTTGTGGGACATCTTCGTCGTCCTTGTTTCTTGGCCTTTTTGACATCGTTATCCAATTCTAAACAAAGAAAAAAAATGAGGTTTCAGCAGGGGCGGATCCAGGATTCAAACACGGGGTATTCATTTTAATCCTAAAAAAAAAATCGTTCTTGTTCAAGGTATTCATTGAGAGAATTGAACCCTAAAAAAAAAATTCGTTCTTGTTCAGGGTATTCATTGAGAGAATTGAACCCTAGACCTCTAGTATAAAAGTTGAAGTACTATACCATCTCTACTATTTTCGTTATTGTTCAGGGTATTCATTGAATACCCTGAAACCCCATAAAATCCGCCCCTGGGTTTCAGTGAAGATAAAATTGTAAAGCGCATACTCAACACAAGCCATATACCATTCAACCCAAATTTCTAACAACATATAGAGGTTCTACAAATTTATTACCGAAGAGGTTGAAAGGAGGAGGTCCAAGACACTTTATTTATGAGGATTGCAGGGTCTAATGGGTTGGGAAAAGTGGTGGGGGTTACTGTTCAAGTTAGGCGCAAAGCTTTAACATGGACCAGGTTTAGCAAAATAATTTAGTTGAACAAGTATGCCAAATGCTGCAAATGCAGAACTATGAAGTATCTAGAGAAAACTATGGAAAAAGAGATGGCTGCAGACTAAACAAGGATAAGAGCCAAACAGCCACCAAATCTTTCCTTCCCAAGGAAAATGATAAGTTGTTTACTTGAACAAGGAATTTAAGCTGTGCAAGAAGAAAAAATCTTCCAATCAACTACATAAGAAAATTCTTTCCAAGAGCCAAATATGACCAATTCATGATAATACTAGTAGCTCAGTTAATTTGCACAAGAATTGCCAAGAATCGAGAAACCATATAAAGATAAACCATGTATAATACAGGTAAGAAACAACATATAGGATCCAAGATAAGCAAACAAAAATATAAAGGCTGAATTCGTCCATAATCACTAACTTTCTCCACTACTCTCAAGGTTTCAGTACAAGGTACATCCCCTCCTCCACCACATCCTAAAAACAATATAATGTTTTCCACAACGGAACTGTGGGTGGCACCCATACCTACAAAATTTGAAAATTCAACTTTTTTCCTTAAAAAAATTAAAATTTTAGAATGATTAGTAACAAAATGTACCTCTTGCCCCGAGAATTCCAGAATGAAGTTTCGAGTTCCGTCTATGTCTAACCACAAACCTTTCTTGTTAGTTCTGTCTATGTTCTTAACATTTTTGGAAAAATAATCATTTTTTCCATTTGATTGCAGACACAATTAACACTGCCATTTTTATAATAAAAAAATCCGATTTTTATTTTCACCAAAATAATTTTCCTACTCCTTTTTGCAATAAATCATACATTTTCACAATTCAATCCATGAATAGGAAGTTAAATAATTTATAAAAACGTAAATTAACGAATTAACAGTGCATATATACATATATATATATATATATATATATTAACAAAGTAAAATAAATT
>JAOWBF010000037.1:13538264-13550844 GCA_028566175.1 Vinca major
GTAATATTTGATCAAATTTGTCCCCTAACATTTTTTATAATTTTTATATTTAGTTCGGCATACTGTTGCAACTTTTAGTCAACTAACCCACAAATCCTGGCTTTGTCCCTGCCTAAGGCTAATATTTATCGGGTTGAATTGAAAAGGTATTTCTAGCAAGAGCTTGATTAATTTTTTTATTTTTTATTTTTGATGAAAAAGAGCTTGATTAATTATACGCCTCTTTCTTAAGGCTTTAATTCTTGATTAAGAGCAGTGACGGATCCAAAGAAGGGACCCCACTAATTTTTTTTTAATTATATATGATATATTTACTACATTTAGATAATAAATGTATAAATAATTACAGTGAATTGTTGTATATATTAAATGATTTCAGTAATTTTTTTAATTATATATGATATATTTTATTCTATTTAGATAATAAATGTATAAATAAATTACCGATTGTTGTGTATATCAAATGACCACAGTTAAATTTTTTTCTGAATCCGTTACTGATGAAGAGGAATGAAAGATGATGATAATGTTAAAGATAAATTCATACCTGGGGAAGAACCCATCAGGGATTCAGGGACTTGATGGTGATAATTTTGGGGAACAACGTTGTACTGTTAAGATTTGGGGAAATATTTATGGAGGAAAAAAATGAAAGAATGTTCTTGTTTGTTGCAGAAAATATTATTGCAGAATTGTCGGGAGCAAAAATAGTGTTTTTGATTGATACTCTTCACTGGGAGTCATTTAATTGACGCTGGATGATCCGTTTGGGCAAAATCGGGCAAATAATTGTCTCTACCTGTGTATGTACCTATTCATGTATCAAATTATTCATAATTTATAATGTGTATATATAATTAAAAAAAATGTTTACATATCGAATTCTGAATGATTTGGTACACATTAATGAGAACATATATGGTACAGCTGATTTTCACCCACAAAATATTGTTGAAGGTCTCACGTTATCATGTAATTTTTCAATTTATCACCTGATCAGATATTCGTATAGGTTGAGAGCCTCTTTTCAATAGATTAGAGATTCTCACAAATTCCTCCTTACTTATGTAACCTCCGATATTATATAATAACATCTAGTTTTCCATTTAAAAAAAAAGCTTGAGGAATGAGTTATAGATTCAAAGTCTTTAAATAGAATGTTACAGATAGCAACTCAAATAATTAAAAATATACCTTCTCAATATATATAATAAATCTTGGAATCGAATAATATATATCCTTCAGAGTGTATAAAAAAGATGAAATCTTGATTAAATTCAATGCAGCCACATGTTTATCCCCTTCTTCTATCTTAAGAATGATGAATAAACAACCAAAAAGTAAAAAAAGTAATTTAAGAATGACTAGTGCAAGTCAATTGGGTCACTTTGGCATGAATTTGGTCTTGTAGGACTGATCCACAACCCTCTTATATAAGTTGGAGTAAATTTTACCTGTAAAGTATGTTCCGTCACAACTAGAGGGGTCAACGGGTTCTGGTCACATAACTTGAAAAAATGTGAGCGTGAGCTGAGGTAAGTTGAGCGTAAGCTCAATATTCAAACTCGAATTTTATGTGAGTTAAGAAGAGTGAGCTTGACTTCGCTCAGCTCGAAAAAAACTCGTACCCAAATAGGAATAATATAATTAAAATATTATATATAATACTAATTAAAAAGAAGAAGACCTATAAAATTCATTTCTTAGACTATATAAGAATTTTTGTCAACGTTGTATTATATTCTTTAACATTTGATCTTGCTATATATATTTATCTTTTTATTAGTTTATTTTTCTACAAAAATTAAGTATCATTGTATTATTATGTATATTGTATTATTGTCAGAATTTAGTTTAATTGCTCATTGTATTGCTATAGAATTTTTATTTTTTTGCTAATATAAATTTAGCTCGTGAACTCAACTCGAACTCACGTTAAAATGTGAACTAAGCGTGAGCTCAATATTTGTGAACTTTTCCTTGCTGAGCGTGAGTAGAGTTTTTCATTTTTTATGTGAGCTGGGCGTGAGGTAAGGCAAGATCGACTCACATAGCTCGATTGACACCCCTACGTACAAATATAGTTTTAACTTTTGAATCATCATCTATTTTCAAATGTCAAAATAGTAATAAAAATAAATTTATTTTAGAAAATGAATAAAAAATTACCCTCAATGACAAAGTCATTTCATAAGTTTTGATGTCGAATAACATTTCTCATTTGTTCATGGAAACATCATTCCAACTTACATTTGAAAACCAAAGACTGCAATGGAAAAAAAAATTAAAAAGTTATTCCATTTCAGTATACCAAACTTGTGTAGTGGGGGAATAGAAAAACTTAAACTACTATGTACGTTGTAAATATTAGATGCAAAAAAAGATAGTTACATGGAAATCATTCTATCTACTCTTGGAGGAGGGGGCTTAGAATTCAGTTCTTCAGATCCTTCACCAGAAAGATCACAGAAGCATAGCAACAATGGGATTTCACATCATGATGACAGTTGCACACAACACAAAAAGAACAAAACTGGACTTCAACTGCTGAAAAAGTATGTCTTTAGCCAGGGACGAATGACAGGGTCAAAAGATTTTTAAAAATACTATCAGGCATAGTAAATTTTATAGGTAGTTCAGAATATTTTATCAATTTCGGCCCCAAAATTATTTTTTTGCCGTTTTTATATGTAGTTCGACATACTATTGTAGTTTCACCCTGTCTTTAGCAGAAATTACAATGTGAGATCAACCTAGCACCACCAAAATCTTGATAACACATACACAAACGACTACTTTTTATCCGATCCTTAAATCTCACATGCAGTTTAAACGCAAAATTGCAAACTCAAATTTTAGCGCTAACAATCACAACTAGGAAAACTGAATTGAAAGTTTATACAATTTATAATTTTGAGAACCAACAAAGCAAAACCTAGAACAAGAAACGACGTCCGTCAATTCAAAAGCCAAAGCCCTTCTCTATATAACATTCCTCTTAAGAGTATTAACGGGTATGCTTTCCAAGATTTTTCCTCTACTAGGGAGACATCATCAACTAAGTGCCATCTTAAAATCGCGCCAAACCTGATAAACCAATATCTACCCGTATATGATACTTGCTATTCTATTCCTTTCCATTTCCCCTAATCTAATCGTGTCATCCTACAGATCTACTCAGTGACAGGGAATGTGTGTATTATAAATGCCTTCATTGCAAGTGTTCTCCATAGCTCTCGAGAAAACAAGAAAGACGATAAAATAGTACATACTGATTGGCTCTAAATTATCCCGATTACCAGCATAAACCTTTTCTATCCCCTACAACTAGAAAAGAGACTTATAGCTGTAACATTTGGTACCGCTAGAAATGACAAGACAAAATCAAAAGATCACACCAGATATTCTACTCTTCTTGCTATCATACTAATGTTAGATACTCTTTTAAGGTTTCTCAAGATGCTAGTAGTACTAGTTATGTTACTCAGATCACATTAATCTCGCCTTTTGATATGTTAAACTCCCTAACTATACAAACTAAATTCCACTGAGCCTGACAATTTCCAAGTAAAACAGGTCCGAAAACATTACTCTACCAACACACTGCATCGCAAAAGCCGTATCTAGATGATGATAAGAGAGCTCCATCACATATACACTTCTATGATATATAACCAAAGACGAGAATAAATACTCCATCAAACTCATGAAATGTCAACCATATTCGCAATAAAACTGTAAACTACAGCTAAATCTTTGTCCATTAACGAAATCTGATGCATTTCTTAGAAGTCGACGATTGCAACACTTTGATATATACTATAGAAAAGTACATAGAACAACAACAGCATAATCATCCCAAAATGAGAATTTGACAGCAAACCCTTTATCAATTTAATGCATTTCTTGTGCAATACATCATAATTTATGAGTATCAAAGGCTTCTTGACCTAATTAACTATCAAATGTTAACAAAACAAACCTAAGCAGCAGAATTGATTATTTTCCAGATTGTTTTCCCCAAATCTTTCCATCCCCCCCCCCACCCACACACACACACAAAAAGGGTTCTTTAAGGATCCAGTAACAAAATTGAATGCATTAGGCAGCTGCTAAAACCCACAAAAAAAAGAGTTCTTTTTTAGGAATCTGCTATAAAGATTCTTGAAATTCGTTAGTTTGCTCTTCAATCTTCTTCCTGTTCAGCTCTTCCTCGTACTTCTTCAATCTTTCTTTCCACATTTCCTGTTGAAAAAATTCATTAAAATTTCAAGAACACAAACATAGAAAATGAAACCCCAAGAAAAAGGTAAAAAGTAAGGAAACCTTGTACATGAGGTCAGCACGGTGCATAAGATAGAACCCAAGAACGCCTCCAAGAATAGTTCCTGTAATGATCCTAACATATCCCCATCTCTGTGATTTCATAGCTCACGTTTTTGCTGGGGTTTTCTTCCACTATTGATTTTCAACGGTTTTTAAGTTCTTCAGCTTCTAGTGAAAAGGCTAGTTTTCCTTTCTTGTTTTCACCAAATGGGCCATTCGTGCGATTTGGGCCGGGCTGGGTCTACTATTATAAGCAGACTATAGTGCGGAACCAACCACATTTTATGTATAAAAGTATACTTGTATGCACGTGTTGATGTACCTAGTCCGGCTCTTATGTGAAATGTCTTAAATTTTACACGTGTAAATAAATTTCAATCGTCATATGTGAGATTTGACAGTTGATTTTTTTTTAAAAATGATAAATATTCTTCTCTTGAGAACAACAGTTACAATGAATGACTTTTCAATGTTCATCACTTGAGAATAAGTGTTTATCGAAAGAATAATAGGTGTTCTCAAATGATGTCAAGAAAAAATCTCAAATGTTAGATATCGCATTTGTCAGTCGACATTTATTCTGTATCTGTCAAACAAAAGAACAAAAAGTGAAACCAACCCCATTTTGCAAGCAGTATGACTATAGTGCGGAACCAACCCTATTTTGTGTTGGATCCACGTGCCTGTTATAAAGTATACTTGTATGCACATTGTGATGTACTCAATCCGACTCTCATGTGGAGCGTTTTATATTATGTGCAAGTAAATTTTGACTATCAAATATCGGATGTGAGGTTAGATTTTTTGAAATAATGCATGTTCTTCTTCTTTTGAGAATACCAGCTACAATGAATGACTAGAGAATAATATGTGCTTTCAAGAAAAAAGTTACAATGAGTGACTTAACAAGTGTTTATCAAGAGAATAATATGTGCTTTCAAGAAAAAAGATGAGTGTTCTTTTAAAATAAAATTTTCAATCGTCAAATCTTACGTTTGACAGCCTAAATATATTCACACCGGCAGAAGAAAAGGCGTTAGACAATGGAGCGGTATAGTTGATGTATCATATATATTTGTACATTTTGCTCGAATATATTTTTTCAAAAAATAAATTATTATATGAAAGATGCATCGAACACAGAACTTAATATTTTTTAAACAGACACCCTCTTAAACTATGCAGTCAGTGAGCATGAAAAAGACTGGCAGTGTGCATTTGTGCACAAATCTCTACTTCTCCAACACATTTTTTATTTTAGGTCTCATATTACTCTGAATATAAAATTTAATTTTTTAATCTCGAAATAGAATTCTCAAACAAAAACTGAATACAAATACTAGTATTAATGGCATCACCCTGTTTTTCCCTTGACAGGCTAGATCAAACAATAGAATATTTAGTGGAGTGAATATTGAAACTTAAATACTTAATATAAGAAATTAGACTTTCAGATTTCTTATAAGCTTAATACTTAAAATGTAAAAATCACGAATTGCAAAAATCTACATACTTGATATTTTAGGTTACAATATCATACAAGAAATTGATTTAGCAACAACATTCTAATAGATACATCGTCTACAGGTCTGTCCAAAAACTTCGTGGTCTAAAAAGCACGGCAAACAATGTGAATCCTCGAGCAACAATCCTAGTCCATTACCCAAAAAAACAACAGGGATTTCCATGGTTATATGTACAACTCTGTCTCTGTTGCAAGCTCCTATAAAGCACTGAACAGAAGATCAATTCTTTTGGCGTCTCTACAGCACTCCTTTATACACAATAGGATCTCATATATATAACAAACAACACATATCTGAAGTACCTGAACCCAAAAGTAGAAGCATCGGACCAGAACTCCGTTTCTCATCAATTCAACTGCTCGTCGTGCCCTCTTTCTTCTTCGATTTTGAGGATTTCTGTACATTTAGATTCTTTGAAGAAGGTCCCACTAACAATAAACGAGAAATTACATAAGATAACAGTTCTTCACGATGAGAAAATGTGAAATCCAGATGTGCATACTCAAACTCGTTGTATGACACATCCACTCCTGCATTTTTCATCAACTTATAGTGCTTTCTTATCATTGAAGGTCGAATCACCTTATCCTTTCTGCCAGCAACAAGATCAACAGGAATATCAATAAGACTATAGTACTCCCCCAAGTCTAACGGTTCAGATGAACCATAAACTTCCATGTTGGCAGCCGGACTCCCGTAATCAAACATTATAAATCTCTTTGCCCGCTTTAGCTGTGCCAGATGAAGAACCACACGAAATGAAACACCAGGCATGTCATTCATATTGTAGTGAGGTAAACCCAAGACTCCTACCCAGTTTGAACTGTCCCCACCAACAACATAACTCATGAGTGTCTGCACCAGTCCACCAACCGCAGGTAAGTTATGAAAGTCTCGAGCTAATTTGTTTAGAAGCATGCGGAAAAATCTGGTGGGTATATAGAAAGCAGAGATCAGGGGCGCCATAAGGGGACCGAATATAAGGAATAGATACTCCATAAGCTTGAACACGAAGGTGGAATCATGGTGGAAGCCAGCAGGTGATAACAGAATCATCCTTGAGAGTCTATGAGGTTTCTCCAGGATCCGACGAGTTATAATATAAATCAGAATGGCAGCTCCTCCCAAGCTGTGGCAAATTGTACAAAGCTTGTATGGTTGATAATCATTAGATTCTTCCGGAGGTTCAGGTTGGTTGGACCTCAGTTCAGACACTTTTATTTCGTGAATTTTCTCTATCATTGCAGGAATATCTTCAGTACCATGCTCATTAATGGAGTAGCGCCAATACCTGCAAATGTTTAGTGCAGTGAGGGAGGAAAACCACGAGTTTGGTTTGCATCGCAGCTGCTTTCTTTAATGGGAGAAGTATGAAAGGAAATATACTGCTTTAATTAATAAGTAGGAAACGGATCTTTAATAATGAAGTCTGATGAATACACCATGCTCATAAACGAGAATGCGTAACTTACTGCCTTGAAGAAATATTCTTGTCAACATGTTCTCTAGAAACCAATCCACGAAAGTTCCCCAAGAAAACATCATATCCTGGAAAGAAGGATGAATATCATGTTATGGCTCAAGTACACTAGAATGAACATTGAAAAATGAAGGCTCATTGATCAGTATAAAGGGAAACCTTGGTCATAGGCGGCAAAAGCTGGAGAACCAACTATTCCATTGGACACCCAACTGCAATAACAAAAACAAGTATAAGACATCCAGATAAAAAGGGGCCGAATAAACCTTTTCTCCTCTTACCCTTCTCATCTGCATCTCATGGTTATTTACAAAAGAAGCTCACATTTCTGTCTCATCACAATAAAATTAAAGGATTCATTCAACTACACCTCCATTGATTTGTTATAAAATGTTTGGTAATTGATTTACAACTCATCCTGACAGTTCAATTTGACTCTTGTAAAGGAAACAATGTGGAAAAGAGAGAACAGACCAACTACAGTAAATATCGTAACAGAAGAACTCTTCTCTGAAGGTGATGAATCAACAAGGGCAATACTGGGCTCGGATTTAAGGGAGAAAGAGAATGAAGATACAAAATCCCCAACTACTTCAGAATTGATTTAGTTTCTTAAGGAAAAGAAATTAAACCGGGAGCGGTTCATGGAACTTAAGACAGGATTGCTGCTCTTATGTACAAGTTTTATAGGGGAGAATACTCCAATCAGAAATTAAAGCCAACTATATAATTCCCAAGATGAATTCCAGCCGGTGCAGAGGATGACTCACCCCATTGATGAATCCAATATACCATGTTGCAAATAAGCAACCTTGCGGGCATCTCGTCTACATCATAGAATTGCAAGTAGAAAGAGTGATTAATAATCAATTCATCATTGTCTAGGCAGAATTTTTTCTACAAATTTGACAAGACAAAGTTAAAACCTTGGGATTCTTTCCAGATGAAGAACATATCCATCAGCGGTTACAACACGAATTGCTTCATAGGGATACCTGCCATGGATAAGGAGAAAAAGATAATTAGAATGTTCAAGGAACAGAATAAACCTTTAAATACTTGGGTGTTGCATCGATATCCAATCCTTGGAAGGAATTTCTCCTTTCTTTTTTTCCCGAGGTGAGTAAGAGCATAAGTCATTTCCTGAAAGAAAATGAATTTGGAAAAAAAAAAGGCACAGAGCTTGTCCGATTCCGTAAACAGTTGAGTCTATGACAAATAAGCAACTGGAATTCATGAAACTTTGTATGATTTTAGAAGAAAATGCATCTTATTTCATAAGAAGATAAACTATCCAGTTGTGTAACAGCACAAGAAACCAAGTATATAGGGAGTGAAAAAATACCGACAGGAACTTGCATAATTCTGCAGCAATAAGATTTTGATTCTGAACAGTTCTGGAGTAACTAACACCAGAATCAGCCCAAACGAAAATGCGGAAGCTCATTAGAAGAATCTTAATAGCTAGAAATAACTCTAGACGTAAGTATGCAACACACTTGAACTGCAAAGGTAGCAATGTTTAATGTTTTATCTCACACAAAACCACCTCGTGGGCTAATAAGCAGATTAATTCTAGCAGTTACAGCAAATATGGATAAAAAATGATTTAGGATATCCCAACGACAACACATGACCTAGAAAACAGAGGTGACATGGATTATTCTGAAAGAGAAGCATCAAACATATCTATCCTATCCAAAGAAAAAGGCAAGTACAAACAAACACATAGAGCTGTGGTACAATGAGCACATGGAAAGACTCGCCGTTTTTAACATTCACAGCAAAAGAAGCTTTAGAAACAAATATAAGGATGTATTCATGCACAAACATATAAGAGGCAACATACAAATAAAGTACCCCATAGGTTCTTACCCAAGCTCTGTGATGACATCTTCGCATGTCCGAGCATCGGTATTGAGGGAATGATTGAAGGTGGTCTTCCTTTCTGTGGGAGTTGGATCAGTCTCTGAGAGAGTTGATGTGGCAACTGGGGTACCTGAACCTTCAGAAGGATAATTTCCAGGGCCATCGCTACCAGAAAAAGACCATCGGAACACTGTCCTGAAGGTATCCAGTGGTGCAAGAAGACAGCCTGCTGCCTTATGAAAAATATCGAATATGGATTCTATGAAGATCTCGATTGCAAGATGAAGATCCTATACCACATAAAATTACTAGAGATTATTAGAGAGATTTAAAGTGCTTGAGCGAGTGTTGCAATAATCAACTCAGAGAAAATACTTGAAGAAAAATGACTTTTAAAATGATAATGACAAAGATTGTTGCCAAGGTGGAGATAAAGAGTATTCTAGGCACGCACAAAAACGTCCATGCTATGATACAGCAACGGACAGGAAAACATAAACGGTAAGGCTAACCGGAACAGACCTCCACAACACCACGTCTTCGATCTGTGGCACGTTGAATAACCTGGTCCTTGAGAGTCTGCAGTCTTCTGGGAGAATCCATATAAGAATACCGGGAAGTTCTTGGGTTGCTGACTGGACCGGAACTATGATTACTAGACAAATTATAGAAGAAAAATGGTATTCCCAACAGAAATTTCAGAGGAAAAAGGATCCATGAAAGTATGTATTTGATCCAATACATCCAAGACCTTTCATGCTTGATAAAACTGCTTGATCTAGAAAAACGAGAACAATGTGACAAAGGAGATCCAGGAATGTTTTCATCACTGTCATCCTCATCAGAAGAATAATCTACGCTTGATGTATCAGACTCGATAGAAAAATCATGGATGAACTGGTTAAAAGATGATGCACCACTGTGAAAAAATCAGAAACAGGTTAGAGACATTAAAATCTGTGTGTGTGTGTGTTAATAGATGTAGCAACCACTACCATGATATTTCATTCCCGATCTAATTAGCCTTATTGAAGACATCAGTGGAGTTAAGAAGTAGAAATCTGAACGGGAAATTTCATTTTATCTATTATATTGCAACAAGTATGGAAACTGCAATGCTATGCCTAAGCATCTAAACAATTTTCAACTATGTCAATGACATACAATCACATTTATTTGTTTGATACCGCCTGAGGAAATTATATCAGTGGGAAATGAGGCTGGCAAACAACCCAACCCCCCACCCCAGTGCAGAGAATATTTTTTTCTCCTCTCATGGGATAAAATAAATTCTTAATGAATGGGATCAGAATCTTTTTCTGTTTCATTTCCTTCCTACAGAACTGTGACTGTCCAGATGGGCTGGGACTGTATTATCACTGATTTAAGATGCAGATTATCAATGTATCAGCGGAAAGCCATTTGAAATATAATAATGAAAGGATCAAACTCACTTCTCCATCCAGCGTGGGAGCTTAGGCCCACGAAAAGTTGGCCTGAGTTCCCAACCATGGATTCCTTCAAGAATAGAAGCCTTCCCTGGCAATATAGCCAACAGAAGTGCTGAAATTCCATTGATCAGTCTCACAATATTGTTAAGGGCCTCATAAGTGAAAGTCTTCACAGACCTGAGAAGATACGGCACAAACGAAGTATGTAAGTGGTGGATAATAGACACGATAATGCATCATCAACATAGCATCCAGATAAAATTAACTTTCCAAATCAAATACCAACAAGAAGAAACAAGAATTATCATTGTCCAAACACATCCATGCAAGCAATTAAATGATTCAAATACAGAGAATTACCAACAAATTCAAAAAATTAAGATCTTTAACCCTAATTTGACATCAATTATATGCAGATGCATTTATTAGTTGAGCACGGAGCTACTTATTTGGTCCAATATGAACATTTTCTTCTACAAATGAAAGCTCACATACAAGTAAAATCAACCTTATCGATCATTATTAAGAAGGAAAACGATCATTTCACGAACATATTCTCCAATTAATAAAATCAATATCATCAAAATAACACAATAACTAGAAAGAAACTATCAATAACATTCATTATCAGGAAAATAAACCTCCAAATTACACAAACAATCAAAATAAAAAAAAAAAGCAAAAAATAAAAAATAATTTTTTTTGGAAATGCTTACTCTTTGGTAACAGCTAGGGCGTTATCAACGAGGCGTTGCACCGGCATCGCTTTCGCCTGATAAATGTATAACTGTTCTTACTTGTAATAAATTAATTAGATATTTTCGATTAGATTGCGATTGGATTTGAATTAGACTTATATATTTGCGAAAATCCTCAACGGAAGAAGATTTTTTTGCTAATTCTATCTGGATTTTAACTCCGTTTGAGGAAATTTTGCAGAGAATTGAGGGAGAGAAAATTATCCGAATCCACCGATTTAGGATGCTGCGCGGGGAAGCAACGCCGATTATTTTGTCGTGTCGTGCAGATGAAGAAGTGAAGAAGTCGGTAACTGTTTTTTCTTTGTTGGGTTGGGATTCATTACGTGGCGAGTGATGAATGGTTTAAGTGTCCGGTTCTATTAATTGTCAACGTCAGACTACCTGGGGGTGAGGTGGCGCTGACTCATAAGTTGTTTGGATATATCCGTATCCACTGCCCCGTATCCGTTGCCCCCGGACCAAAAATAATTCTCCAAATAGTTTTTTCATATTAGATCTGGCTTTGGTGTTTTTTTATGGTTGTTTTTTAGTATTATATTGATAAATATTAGTTGTCGATTAAAAAATAAGACTAGTATTATAATTATTCTCTCTATTTTGAAATAAAATTTTACGCTTAACTTGGTATAACATTTAAGAATGAGCGTTGACTTAATTAATTTCACAAATTTACCCCTCTTCAAGCGGTGGTTTAGAACTAAAGGAGATTGGTTGTGGATTTAAACATGTGTGATGAACAACGCACAACTTTTACAACGCAAGAATTAGTGTGTTTTTAGCCACTTTGAAGGTTTCGTTTACAGGTCATAAAATAAATATCTATTTTTTTATAAAATGTAGAAATTGAAAATCAATCTAAAAAAACATGCCTTTTTTTTGGTAAAAGGAGATAATATTACTTAAATTGGAAGTTTTACAGAAGAAAAAAAAAGACAGACAAAAGGCTAACAATAAAATCAAATTACATCTGATTTAGAAAACTAAGAAACTCTTGTTCTTTCAAATGCTTACTCTTCCTTGTTACTCAGCCATATATAATAAGCAAAAGTTGGTATAATACGAAAAAATTGACTACAGTTCCAAAAGAAGAGCGTTACATGCTTGGCCATACTATCAACCACTTAGAAAAAGGCACTAAAATCGATGAATACTTCCCCAAAACCGCTT